>APFE031183098.1:0-11864 GCA_000404065.3 Pinus taeda
ATTAAAGATAAGTTCCCCATTCCTGTCATTGATGAATTACTGGATGAATTGCATGGATCAATTTACTTCACCAAGTTGGATCTTTGTTCAGGGTATCATCAAATCAGAATGAAGATTGAAGACATTCCAAAAACAACATTTAGAACTCATGAGGGTCATTATGAATTTTTGGTCATGCCTTTTGGCCTTACCAATGCACCTTCAAAATTTCAAAGTTTGATGAATTCAATTTTCAAACCATTCCTTAGAAAATTTGTGTTAGTATTTTTTGATGATATACTAATCTACAGCAAGTCTTGGAAGGATCAGGTTGAACATGTTGACAGGGTGCTACAACTATTGGAGGAGAAACAATTATATGCAAAAAGATCCAAATGCTTCTTGGAGTACAAGAGGTGGAATATCTGGGTCATGTTGTATCTCATGAAGGAGTTAAGGTAGACCCTAGAAAAATTAAAGCCATTAAGGAATCGAAAATCCCCACATCCATAAAGCATCTGCGAGGATTTCTCAGGTTGACAGGGTATTATCGCAAGTTTGTTAAGAATTATGGAAGAAGAGCAGCACCTCTAACAACATTATTGAAGAAAGATGCATTTCATGGACTCCGGAAGCAACAAAGGCCTTTGAACATCTTAAAGAGGCAATGTGCCAAGCACCGGGCTTAGCTACACCGGACTTCACAAAAACCTTTATTGTGGAATGTGATGCTTCAGGAAATGGAATTGGTGCTGTTCTAATGCAAGATGAAAGACCCATTGCTTTTGAAAGTCGTCCAATCAAGGGAAAGTTTTTACACAAAGCTATTTATGAGAAGGAATGTTGGCAATACTCCATGCACTTAAGAAATGGAGACCCTACCTAATGGGAAGACACTTCAAGGTAAAAACGGATCATGATAGCCTTAAATACTTTTTAGAACAAAGATTATCCTCTGAAGAGCAACAAAAGTGGGTCACAAAGATGTTGGGTTATGACTTTGAAATCATCTACAAAAAAGGGAAGCAAAATGTGGTGGCAGATGCACTCTCAAGAAAGGATGAGGATGTGGAAGCATTGTTGTGTGCCATTTCTATTATCCAACCAAATTGGATAAACGAAGCAAGGGAGGAAAGGAAGAATGATGAAGAAGTGTGGGCACTTATTTGAAAGTTACAACAAGATTCCAGTACATCTGATACATTTAGCTGGAAAAATGATTCGTTATGGTACAAAGATCGCTTCTACCTTTGTAAGAATTCCCAACTCAAACAAAAGATTCTTATGGAATTGCACACTTCTCCCTTAGGAGGGCACTCAGGATTTTTAAAAACGTACCACAGGGTTAAGAAGGAATTTTTTTGGGATGGCCTTAAATCAGATATTCAAAAGTTTGTAGCAGAATGTTTGGTTTGCCAACAAAATAAAGTTGAAACAATTAAGACACCGGGTCTATTACAACCTTTATCCATTCCAAGCCAACGTTGGGAGGAGGTTTCAATGGATTTTATCACAGGTTCACCCAAGTCTGAGGGAAAGAGTGTCATCATGGTGGTAGTTGATAGACTTACCAAGTATGGACACTTTTGTGCAGTATCACATCCATTTAAAGCCAGTACAGTTTCTAGTGCATTTATGGAAACAATTCAAAAGCTACATGGAAACCCAAAGATTATTGTAAGTGACAGAGATCACATTTTCACTGGAAATTTTTGGACAGAATTATATTCTTGTCTTGGTACAGAATAACACCACCTTCATTATCAAATATTATAAAAATATTTTAAATCACTTAAACAAAATTCACAATTCATGAAATTTCATCTCCATACACACTAATTTAATCATTATCGTAGCTCAAGTTGTCCTTTGTCCTTGAGCCCATAGTCAAACCTCACATTATAGATAAGAAGAAATAAACTAGTCAAGGCCTTGGGATTTCTTCGATGGCTCATCTCAACAGGGGGAATATGTGGAGGAGGGGTCGTACTCTATCTAAATGAAAATCATTCTTTCAACATGAAGAGGGGCTTGGGTCATGGAAGAAACAATTTAGTAGAACATTTTAGCTTAAAGATTCTCTTCATTTTTGCCTTACAAAAAGGGTGCTGACACTTGCATGATTTTGGGGACTCTCTGGTGGTAGTTTATTGGTTTAATTGGATTGATATTTGTCACATGCACACACTTATCCCCATTTTCGAGGAAATTTTGAGGATCAAAAGATTGTTTGATTTTATCTCATGTCATCACATATACTGGGAAAGGAACATTTTTTTCTGATCGCCTTTCCAAGGAGGGCTTGGACTCGACTCAGAGGGTATGGAAATTCTATGACAGATGAAAAATGAGCACTATGAGTATTATCATAGACCATTTGTGGATGTCATTTATGCAAATGTAGACATGAATTAATGGTGAGTTGTTTGTTTTTTGGTTCCTTTTTTGCTTCAACTATTCCTTTCTATGTAGGAGATAGCCACATGTTTTTATCTTGGAAGGTAACAAACTATGTTGATTTATTTCTTCTAGGGGCATTTTTATATATCCAATTTTATAAGATGGACTTTTTAATTATTATTATTGTTATGAACGCAAACTTGTCACAAGATTGTAGTGTATTTTTGATATCCTTATGAGACACTTATAACATGTAATTTTCATCTTTTATTAATGGAAATGACTAATTTTCCTTTGGGAAAAAAATGAATAAATTTACAAAGATCATGCAATCAAATAGATTGAAGATAAATTTAATCTTTTAAATTTATTCCATTGTTGTAAAATAAATGTATTTCTTTTAAATTTATAATTTAATTTACTATTGAGATAGGAAAAATATATAATAAAATATTTCTTTTTTTAAACCCTTGAAAAACTAAAAAAAAATATTTATTTATCATATTCAAACATTAAAAAATTATATTAAAAAATAACATATATTAAAAGTAAATAAATGTTTATTATTACTCTCAACATCATAGTAATCATAGTCCTAATCCTAGAGTTTGAACATTATAGAGACACATTGTTGGTATCAAATTATGACCGTCCATTCCACTTAAAATTCTCTTTTGACTATCAATTTCACCATTTAACCTTCATATTCTAGCTATAATCCTTAGAAGCTAAATGATATGATGCCATTGTCATTATTTTTAGCTTGGAATTAAGTTTTGAAATTATTATGTTAAAAATGACATTTTTCAAAAAATTACAAGAAGTTGTGACTTCCTGTAAATGCTCCATTGTTTGACATGTTGCACAATAGGTGAGTGAATTTGAAGATTGTGGGCATGAAGTAAAATGTACATGGATGGTGGATCACCTATCCACTTTCAGTTTTGAAGAAAACAAGTGCCTGATCAACACTGGTCAAACCCAACCACTTCAACAAGTTTTCCAAATTTTGTGAAGAGAATAATTTCTATTTTGAGAATTTTTACATAAATGAAGGAATTGATTCAATTTCGACCTCCTTTGATGTAATTAATAGAATTCTATTAGGATAATAGGGTGGAGGAATAGCTTCTTGTGTTATAAGGATTTATTATAAATAACCTATGAAAGAAGACTATGTTTTAGAGCTAGATTGTGAACATATGAAGTACAACTTGTGTATTTTTTATTCCAGACTAATACAAACTTCATCACCAAGTTTATGTCTCAAGATCTAGAGGTTACACTCTTTTGAATCATTTTATAGTGTGCTTGTGAAGTGTTGAAGGGCCCTCATCACTACACTGGTACACTCTGTTTTTTTTTAAGTTTCCTTACTAGCTATATATTCAAATTCAAAAATCAGAAGTTATTTTGTGTGCAAAAGTAAAGGTTATGTTATTAGAATTATCAATTGAAAAGAGCTTGCATTCATTGTGAAAAGAACCTTGTAAGAGGATTCAACCAATTCTGGTCTTGAAATTGATATATATGCTTGCTGTCATACAATTTCCATACTTGCCTATTGGTTTTGACTTTGAAGATAGTTCTAGTTTTATTTCCAAGTGATTCAGATAGTATTTGTTAAATTCAATTTTTAGTTTGATAGGTGATTCTTGTAAAAGATTCAACTGTTATTGGAATGCAACTTTACTCATCTTATTCACTGTTTGATTTAATTTGTTATTGAGATTACCTTGGATTCTTATGATTGGGAAAATTTCTATTGAGCAATATTCTTGTAAGGGAATGTTAGGATTTGAACTAGTCATTAACACTCTATCTCTGTTACTTAGACAATTAGAATTTCATAAGATTTGTTTTATCTAGTTTGATGTTTGAGTGATTGAAAAAAGACAATGAAGGATCTCTTGTAAGGGGGCACTATTAATTTCATTCCCGAGGTTGTCATTAGAACCTTAGATCCTTCTAAATCTATATACTTTAGGTGAGCACCTCTACATGTTCTTTCTCGAGTTGATAAAGGAATTAAGAGCTTAACTTACCTTAGTAAGTAAAGACCAAACATTTTGGCACCGTTGCCGGGGAGGTGCAGCTAGAAAGATTAAAAAAAAAAACTTAAAATCAATAAACAACAAAAACAAAGAGGTAAATTTAAATTTCAGTTATGTTTATTTATGTATAGGTTTAGGGATGAGAAAGGAAGATGCACAAAAACCCCGTAACCAACAACTAATCCACCATTAGGAGCAGAACCATTAGAAAAGATTGAGTACACAACACCAACAACAAAAGTTACTATGGAAAAACTTGAGGAAAAACAGAGATCAGGCCAAAGACTCACTCTCATTGAAAGACAAATCCTGCTAGCACATCAAGCAAAGAAAAGGTATATCCCTAAGACTTATACAATAGAGAAATTAAAAGAGAGTAGTACAAAAATGAAATAGCCTATCTATGAACAATTCTTCCCTCAAGAACTAAAACAAGAAGAAGAGATAGAAACCTTAGACAAATCACAAATTACAATGCCTTAAGATGGAGGATCCAGAGGACCTACACCTGAACAACTAAGAGAGTATGAGAGACAAATGGAAGAAAGGAGAAGAAGAAGGGAGAATGAAGAAAAACAACAAAATGATACTCTGCTTCTGAGGAAATCAAAATCCACTAGAAACAGAGGAATCCACATTTTAATTTCCCATTCAAGATAGAGGAGAGAAAATGGATGAGGAAATTAAAATGAAAAACATGCCGCCATCTGTATTAACAAACTTTTATGGTATGGCATCCGAATACCCAGACTTGTTTTTATTCAAATTTGACATAGTATGCTGAACCTATGGATATACCGATGATGATTATAGACTTCGACTTTTTCGTGCTACCTTAAAAGTAGTGGCACTTAGGTGGTTCATGGGATTAGGTGAACATTTAGTCACTAATTGGGATGACATGAGAAAATTATTTTTTGAAAAAGTATCAACCTTACTGTCGATCAAAATATTCTAAAAAGGACATCTTAACAATGACTCACCAAGAAGACGAGACCTTAGAGGAATACTTGGAAAGGTTTTCATATAATCTAGAAAAATCAAAACATAGAACTATGTCTATTTATCTTATTCGAACAATCTTTCTTAAAGGCATATGGGATGAGTATCTAGAGGACCTCAATCTCATGGGTAAAGGGGAAATTTCTAATTTACCTTTTGAGGAGATTGTTGAATTATGTCAAAAGTACTCTAGTAGTAGGGTAAGAAATGGGAGAAAATCCATGAGATCAAAGATCACAAAATCTGCTACAAGAAATATTACTAGAGCTGAACTAGGCAATCTATTTGAAGATTTCAAAACAAACCTTCTAAATACTTTGGGAAACCAAATAGATAGTTTGAAAACAGAGAAACGACAAGACGAACAAGAGCAAGAATTATCTATATACTATCCCAAATGCAGACGAAAACATGCTTTGAAATAGTGTCCTTTAGATAATGTGCAGGTATGTGGGTTTTGTACAGAAAATCATGACGCTAAGGATTGCACAAAGATGAAATTTTTGCATAATTACAATTTGGAAGAAAATGCAGAAATGGAGAGCATGTATTTCATGGGAGCTAGAAGGCCATGGCAACCAAGACCTCCAGGTATGTATCAAAACCTGAATTCGACAAATTATAACATGCCTACTCAAAATTCTTGGAATGTTCCTATGCCTTGGGAAAATTGGTTTAATCAATAGCAACAAACATACCCACAACAAGGATGGAAAGGATATTATTTTCCTCAGCAATATCAACAACCATTTTCTTAACCATATCCCCAACACTATCAGTCACAATACTCTCAGCCATATCCACAACAATACCCTCAACAACCAGTAGCTTATTAGTAGCAGGATTCCTCCAAAACTTTACATGCTCCTCCACAAATAAATCCACCTCAGCTACAACTACCATCCAACCAACCGCCTAGACCCACATAGCTAGCAACTCAACCCATAGCTAACCCAAACAACTGAATAGATAGACCAACTGACAGTGTAGATGAGGGACCATTGTACCCAACTCTGCCACTATAAAACATTGAACTAAGGTCAGGTCAAGCTCTGTATAAAGAACCTCGGCTTGTTCAAACACAGACACAAAAAGAGAATCAAGATGATAAAGAAGGAAACGAACCACATAGCAAACAAAGTGACCCAACACAAAACAATCTAGAACAGGGTCAAAAAATCAAAACACTACAACCACCTCCATTTCTGGAATGATTACTTAAACCAAGATTACCCACACCATTGCCAAAATTTGATGTTCTTGATGAATCGAGAAATGTGTATGTCAAAATGCCATTACCCTAGGCAATCAAGGATATTCTGATTTATACCAAATCCATTAAAGAGCTCTATCTTAAGAAGCCTACAAAGAAAAGATTTGATCCACAAACAATACATGTCATTGGCAATTTAGCTGGCTTGATGTCAAATGTCATTTCTATGGAAAAATATGTTGACCTAGGCATACCTAGAGTCACAACAATTATCAACAAAATTTCAATTCCAAACACTTTGATTGATTTATGAGCTGCAATAAATGTCATGACATTGGAAACAATGAAAACTTTACAGTTAACAAATTTACAGTCAACCCCAATTGTTTTGGAATTAGCAGATTGCTCTAAAGTCATTCCTGAGGGGGTACTAGAAGATATAATAGTTTCACTAGACTCTTCGCAGTATCCAGTTGATTTCTTAGTACTTTAGCCAAAATCCAAATTAGGAGGACACCCACTCATACTTGGCAGACCATGGTTGGCAATTGTTGATGCGTTCATTGGATGCAGATCTGGTAACATGATCATTTCTAGAGGCACGGAAAGAAAACAACTTACCTTGTACCCATCAGCCCAAGCCCCAACAATAACACAAAACTTATGGCTTGATGACAAGTGCAATGATCAGGAAGAAAAATACTATGTTTTAGGCATCAATCAAATGTATGATACTGAGGAGAATAACAATGCAAATTTAGTGGAAATGTTTATCTCCCAACCTGATGTTTTAGACGAATTGAGAAATGAAAAATACACTACTGCAAATTACATGTTGGCACAAAGCTTTTAGGAAACTTGTACTATGTACTGTCTGAAAGAAATATTTGATGAAATATTTCCAATCAACTCCATTACAAACACACAAAGAAAGATAATAGAAGTTAGCCCTAGAGAAATATTGAACATTGGGGCCTTTCTAGGAACATCTCAGGAAAAGAAATTGCTTGACTTGCTCACCAAATACCAAAAGGCATTTGCTTGGGACTACACTAGCATGCAGGGAATTCACCTGAAACTTACACTCACCATATCTATACAGACACTAGTATTCAACTAGTGAGGCAGCCACAAAGATGGATGAACCCCACGCTTAAAGAGGTTGTAAGAGATGAATTGCAGAAGTTACTAAAAGTAAAGTTCATTTATCCCGTTTCTGATAGCCAATGGGTATCTCCATTAGTAATAGTTCCTAAGGAAAACAGTAAATGGCAAGTTTGTGTTGACTATCGAGAACTAAATAAGGCCATCCTTAAAGACTACTTTCCACTGCCATTTATTGACCAAGTTTTGGATACACTAGCTGGAAAAATGTCATTTTCCTTTCTAGATGGTTTTAGTGGATACAATCCGATTAGCATTGCCTTAGGAGACCAAGATAAAAAAACATTTACTTGTCCCTGGGGAACTTATGCTTACAATGTACTACCATTTAGCTTGTGCAATGCACCAACAACATTTCAAAGAGTAGTATTAGCAATTTTTGCTGATCTGGTCCACGAATGTGTTGAGGTATATATGGATGATTTTTCAATATATGGTGATTCATTTGACAATTCCTTGCAAAATATTGAGAAAGTTTTACAACGATGTATAGAAACCAAATTGTCTATAAGTAATGAAAAAATTTATACGATGGTGAATGAGGGAATAGTCTTAGGACATCATATTTCTCCTAAGAGAATCAAGGTAGACCGAAAAAAAATACAAATTATTATCGAACTGCCAATTCCAACAAATCAAAAAGATGCGAGAAGTTTTCTTGGTTATGCAAGTTATTATAGGAAATTTATTGAAAATTTTAGTAGGATAGCATTGCCATTGTTTAAACTTCTTGCAAAATATGTAACATTCAATTGGAATGAGGCTTGTCAAAAATATTTCAAGAAACTCAAAGAGAAACTAAGTACTGCTCTAGTTTTAAGGGAACTCAATTGGATGTTACCTTTTCACATTTCAACTGATGCATCCGACACAGTAGTAGGAACTTCATTAGGGAAAAAACAAGATACTTTAACTTACGCCATTTACTTTATCTGTAAAACTTTGACTCCTTCTGAACTCAACTATACAGTAATGGAAAAGGAAATGCTTGCAATTATACATGCGGTGAACAAATTTCATCATTATATAACTGGATATGAAGTCCTTGTTCACACGGAACACTCTGCCATTAAATACTTAATGAAAAAACCTATTACTAATGGCAAGATCACAATATGGTTACTCTTACTGCGGGAATTTAATCTCACCATACTAGACAAACCAGGGAAAGAGAACCAAGTCACATACTACTTTTGTAGACTACAAAATTCAGGTGAAACTGTCCAAGTAGAAGATTCATTTCCTGATGAACACTTGTTTGCAATTTCTGTGTTAAATCCATGGTATGTTGATTTAGCTAACTACTTGTCCATAGGAAAGGTCACACCATCTTTCAGTTCAAAGGAGAAGAAAAGGTTGATTAAACAAAACACAAGATATTCATGGATTAATGGAAATTTTTTTTACACTAGTTATGATATGATCATTAGAAGATGCATAGAGAGGATGAAATAATTGATATACTAACCTCATGCCATGATCAACCTTGTGGTGGCCATTTTGCAGCTAAGAGGACAACACACAAAATTCTTAGCCTTGGCTACTATTGGCCATCAATTTTCAAAGATTCAAAGAAATATGTAAGAAGTTGTGGTAGCTACGAATGCATGGGCAGACCAACCACTTCCGATGAGATGTCATTACAACCACAAGTGCATCTAGAACCATTTGAAAAATGGGCTCTAGACTTTGTTGGACCCATCAATTCACCATCCAAAGGTAAGAACTACATTCTTGTATGTACCAATTATGTGACTAAATGGGTTGAAGCAAAGGCACTTGCAAGGGCAATTGAACAAACAATAGTCAATTTCCTTTTTGAGGAAATATTTGTTAGAAATTGTTGGACACCTAATCCTAAATGGGTTAGTGTGGAAGCTAAAGAGACTAAGAAGTCCAAGGGACCTTGGGATGCGAATCCCAACGGTCACCATATTGTACTATAAATGTATATCTATTGTTAATAAAATTGTAATGCAAGCTTTATCTTTCCTATTTGTTCTCGCTCACCATGTGTGTTTAACATGGTATCAGAGCAGGCGATATCCTGCCCTGCTGATATTTGAACCATTTGTTTTATGGTTTCTGCCATTACTTATGAATATTTCCTCAGCTAGAATTTAGCTGCCACCTGACCACCACTGCCTGCCTTCTGCTCCTTTGTCCAACACCAGAAGGAAACGCTGACTGAAGGTAACGCTGCCTGACATTTTTATGAAAACAACTCTGAAGTTGCATACCAAACGACTGAAAGAGTAACGCTGCCTGAAGGAAACGCCTGCCTGACAAGAACGCCTGAAGGAAATGCTGTCTGACAAGAACGCCCGAAGGAAAGGAAACACCTGCCTAACAAAGAACGCCTGAAGGTTTTGTACCGTATCTGCTCTTTCCACTGCTATCTGGTATTTGAAATGATGTTCTGGTATTAGAAACACTGTTGATATCTATACGTTGTTTGATATATGAGCAATGTTCTGGTTTGATATAGGTATTGAGTGGATATGAAATGATGTGGTGTCTGTATTAAAATTCTGTTTGATATATGAGCGCATCTTCCAAGTTACAGTCACATCGTGCTGCCTGTTGGTTGGAATTCCATTGACACGCTGTCGGACATGATATGCACCCAGTTTTATCTTGTGTCTAAAGAATATTTCCGTAGAGTTGCAGCCGGTTCCATCTTGTATATCAAGAATATGTGCATGAACTGTATTTGCTTCACTACCCTTTGAACGAAATGTTGTCTGATATTTAATAGTCGACATTTTAAACGATGTTTGACAAGGCTCTCTTGTTATAAATTCCTTTGAATTTTGATGATGTATCAACCCCAGCTTCATAGATGTTGGCATTATGGCTAAAGTGTTGTCCTTGATGGCAACCCATACAGGTGATGGATCACTGTACAACAAGTTAGCAGCAGAGATTGATGATCAGCTATCAAATATGGAAGAAAATAAGGGGTACGCAGGTACACCTTACAGAAAGTGCGTACCCGCAAGTACACCGTGAAGGGACCGCGTCCTAATACGCAGATAAGCCGTCCAGGAGGTGCATACCCCATTGCACACATTTCAAGGCAAAGAAAGGCACACGTGGAGTTTCTTATGTTTAACAAGCCGACGGTATTTGTGTTTCTATGGTTTTGGCTCATGGTATTGATCCATGTTTTGAGGAGGAGCTTGCCTATATAAAGCAAAGGAGATCATTTGGCTTAGGATGTGCTTGGGTTGAACATCTTATGAGAGCTAGATCTGAAATATCATGATCTCTTGGGTGTAATGTCTAGATCTAAATAAGGCGAATCTACTGATGAATTGAGATCTCTTCGGCGCATGATCAGATCTATAGATATGATTGTCTGGGTTGTTCTTGAAGTCTTGAAATTATCTATGCCCGAAGGTACACAGGTACAGTGAAAGAAAAGTGCGTACATACATTGGGACGAAGCGTTTCAGGTGCGCCGGTACGCAGGCACAGAAGGGTTGCAGGTGCATCGGTACGCATGCACAGAAGGGTTGCAGGTGCATCGGTACGCAGGCACAGAAGGGTTGCAGGTGCGGAGGTACGCAAGCAGATCAAAGGACACAGTGCGTAGGTAAGCAGGTGAGCAGTTCAGTTACCTGCGTAGGTAAGAAGGTGAGCAGTTGGGTTACCTGCGTACCGTAAGCAGGCTGTACATGGGTGAAGCTACTTACCTGTAAGCAGGCTGTACATGGGTGAAGCCGCTTACTTGTAAGCAGGCTGTACATGGGTGAAGCTGCTTACTTCTCTTGAAATCTACTTAGCTATCCATGTTTATCATTGCTGTGTTCTGGGTTTTTGAAGTGATGTTTGGTTTCTGATATTATGTTCTGATGACAGCAATAATTGATTGAATGATTATGATTAGCCTCAGTATTATGGATCAGGTTCATATGACCTGGTGAACTAGATCTGGTTGATAACTCTCATTGTATATGTATTGATCTAGTGATTGTGTGATTCAGAAAGTTGTTTGATTATGAGCTTCAATATTGTTGTTGGGTCCAGTATGAAAATTAGATGAAACG
>APFE031183103.1:0-13314 GCA_000404065.3 Pinus taeda
ATAAATAAAAATAAAAAGAATTCATTTATATATATAAGGGTCGGCTTCTTTATAAAAATTTAAGGATCTAGGTTTATTTATACTCAGGTCGAAAGACTCTTCTCTCAAAGAACTATCATTCATGTTCTATCAAATTTAGTCCTAATGATGGACCCCCTTTGGGGTTTGAAATGTGACAGAATGAGCACAATACTGTGGATAATCTAGATCATGCTACTCCAATAATAGTCCTCTCAAATTGCTTGGTCTCCATCTAATTCATCCTTAAATAAGTGAATATTTCCATGGGTGACAAAGTGTGCTTGGGGATTTAATAGAAGGAGCTATCACTAAAAAAAAAAATACAATACAACATAATAGTTATCAGTGGTGGAACAACCCTGCCATGCTACTTCCTAACTAGATAAAGATACTCCTGAACTACCTCTTATAACGAAAAAAAGATAACCTCAACTCACTATAGAGTCTACCTATGCATGGTAACAAAGAAAACATTGTCAAAGCCAACATCTACATCAATGTTGGTCAATCTCTTCTTCTAGTCAAGGGCATGCTCAACTTTTGAAAAGTATCAAGCAGGTTAGGTTCCACTTCATCCAAGCTCTTCTTCTTCCTCTACTCTCTCTATTTAGGTTCAGAATAATAGCGAAGGTCTTGGAAATTTGATGGGTGGGTAAAAGTTATCATACCATTTGCATTCTTCCATTTTTAGTCATATTCTGTAAGCGTTGAATCTAAATTGCAAAAGCCATTCAGGTTCCTTGTTTTTAGTTGAAATTAACCTAAGCTTTGGAGAGTTGTAAGGTTTAATGGATCTAAGTATATTTTACTTAAAATATAGTAACATGGTTTAAAATTGTAGGCATTGAGATCATAATCTAAGGATGAAACAAAAAATATTTTATGTTCATGATTACAAAAAATTTTAATTTCATGTAACAAAGTTTGAGGAAGGTCTAGCAGTTGCGTCCTGCTAGAAAATTTGCTTGCATCACACAAGCCCTTTGAATTTGGGCATGGTAGATTCTATTGCAGAAACAATCAACCACTCAAAAAATGTGAAAAGAAAAAATAAAATTTCATGCATTAGAAAAGTTAGGGAGGAGCGAACTAATCTATAATAAGGGCATACAAAATTATTACTTCTCCATTGCCTTTTAGTGAATTGCTGGCTGGAATCAAGATCTGCATTATCATCATCATTAAACCTTTTGTACAATAAGGACATGCAAAATTCTTACTTGTGCATTGTCAATCTGCATTATCATAATAATTAAACCTTTTGTACAATAAGGACATGCATAATTCTTAATTGTGCATTGTTTTTTGATGAATTTTTGGCCGCAATCAAGCTTTGCATTATCATCATCATTAAACCCTCAACTCTAGATAAAATTTAGTCTTTGATCATATAAACCCTTGAAATTGTTTACCCATTGTTGGGTGTGGTTTTTCACCCATTTTTTACACCTTCTTTCCCTTGTTTTGGCCTTTTTGTCCTCCAAACCTATGCCCTTATATGACCAAGCTCCCTATTTTCTTAGCTTTTTAATCCATTTTATTGTCATGTTACTTTGTTGTATTTTATAGAATAAATACGAGGCTTTATTCCTTTTTGTGGCTAACTACATGAACATTGAAGGAGCATGATGGGAAGTTTATATTTTTCAAGTGTTGTCTCGTGGAAGCAGACAGGCAGCAAGAGTTAACTACAGGAAAGGGTAGAACAGTTCACTGTTACACCTTGAGTGGTGTTACATATTGCTACTACATACTAGGTGTTGTTATAGATCGATGCTGTTACAGGTGGTTGTTGTTACAGATTGTGGCTACACATCGGTGTTGTTACAAGTTGTTGTTACACATTAGGTGTTGTTATACCTTGGATGGATCCACCATTACATCAAGAGTGTTGTCATCAGTTATGCCGCGTCATCCCAAACCATCATTTGCTCAATACTATTGCACCGAAGTTGGAAATGTGGGTACTATTCCACATAACAGCTGTCGGTAGGAGGATTGCTTATTTTTTAGGCAACAAGACTCAAATAGTTGTAACTAATGTATATTTATTTAGCAGTAAGTTGCAACTTACTTATTTTTTGATCAACATGAGAGTCAGAGATTCTCATGACTGATCCGTTTTCTAATTTTCAGGATGTAATAGTTATAAAAGACTCTACTTTTTATGTATCAAGAGACAACATATAGAGGAGTACGGTTACTCTCTTTCTATAATTTCTGAACTTATTTTAATATCAATTGGCACGGTGATGCTATTATTGCTTTCCAACTAATTTGTTAATCAATTTTTGTGTTCTTCCTGCACCCTACTGATGAGGAAGGGCCCTCCTCTTTGCCAGGGATTGCAATGATTTAGGTAGTGTACATTCCAATTTAGTTCATTGATTTATGGTTTCTTGTTGTTGATGTAAAAATCGTGAATTGCATTCGTTGTTGTTTTGATTTATTTTATGTTGTTACACAGAGCTAATCATAGAGGAATAGTAACCAGCTGGAATAGATGCTAGTTCTTGTGTGGCGCACCTTTCCTTCGATAGCTCTGAGTTGTGATTTGATTCTGTAGAGTGTTTTTATATCTGCATGCATGGTTTGATTCAAAAATTTAGATCAACGGCATCTTCTATAGTTTTTATGCACTTTCTTATGCTTGGCTGGAGTGTATCAGCACAGACAGTGCGAACTCCATTCAAACAGCAAGAGCTACCCTGGGTTGACAATTAATGCTGCAGTCTGATTCAATTACAGTTGATTAAAACAACACTACATTTTGGCATCATTGCCGAGGATGGAAAGTTGATGATAAAATTAGCCAAGTTGTTTGTTTAATATAGAATCCTCCTAGTCCATGGTTGCTGGGCGGTAAGATGAGAGGTAAGAACTTGCGCATCGCTCTAACATACCTGGGTGGGCTCACCATTATGATCACTAGGACAAATAGGAAATTTTGATGCTTTGATTAGTGTGTCTTCAACTCTTCAGTTGCTGGGCAGTAAGACGAGTGGTAAGAACCTGCACATCACTCTAACATACCTGGGAGAGCTCACCATTGTTGAAGGCCGAGATACTTAGAGTTTGATTTGATACACATAGGGTCCATGTGTGCACTTTTTAGGACTTACATAGATACTGAAATAACCCCCACTCTAATAAGTCACAGGAACGATGGATTGTAAAAAGGAAATGAAGGGTGAAGATTTAGAAAGGAAGACATTTATCCAAGAATTAATCTCTAAGGTGGAAAAATAACAGTCCAACTCTCAAAGGAATGCAAGGAAAATAAGGCCACAGAAGGCTATTACTCCCATAGAGAAAGAAAAGACCTCCAATCCCTCCATCTTAGGACCATATCATTCTAAGGCCAGCACTCATACCTCCAAGAGCAAGGATTTGATTTATGAGTAGGAAGGGGAAGTTAGTAGCTAGAATTTGAGAACCGAGGGCTAAGGGGAAACTGAGGGTGAAGATCAGACACCCGAGATGGAGAAGCACTTAGTGACTTATCAATATTTGGATATAGGTAGTGTGGTGAAACAGCCAACCCCAGGAGTATCTGAGGCCATCACAAACGTAGCTGGAAGAATGTCTACTACAAAAAGGGTTAGAAGAATTAATCATGGGGGACAACAATGATAGCAATGCTAAGATAGACACCATTACCACCACCTTTGAGTTCCCAATTAGGAATCTCAAGGGTGAAGCTCCTATGAAGAATATTCCTCTATCATCCTTACCATACTTTCAGGGGATGACTGTGGAAGATCCATATTCATTTCTATTTGAGTTTGATGTATTGTGTAGAAGTTATGATTATACAACAGATGCTTAGAAGTTAAAGCTATTCCCTACTACCTTAAAAGGAGTAGCCTTCAGATGGTTCATGGGATTAGGTCTCGCTTACATTTCAACATGGAATGCTATGAAGGAAACTTTCTTGTCAAAATACCAAGACTATTGTAGGATCGAGGACTTAAGGGAAGAGATATTTAGAATGACACAAAAAGAGGAAGAAAGCCTGGAAGATTATGTGGAACGGTTCTACTACTATTTGCAGAGGTCTAAACACAATGATTTACACCCAAAAATCTTGAATACTATATTCATCAGAGGAATGAGGGATGACTCCCTTGATACCTTGAACCTATTAGGTAAGGGGATATGTCACAAGAGCCATTCACTGAAATTATAAATATTTGCATAAGATGCTCTCGAAGATAATCTAGAGGATGAAGTACAATTCAGGATGCCTCTGTTCTCATACAAAAATATGCAGGTGAAGGAGTAACCAGAGCCAAGATTGGAAATCTATTCGAAAATTTTAAGATTGATATCCTTAATAATCTTTCATCCCGGATAACAATAGTACAGATAAAAAAGACGCAAGCAGAAGCTGATACACCCCTTGCTGTGTTCTAGCTGACTTGTTGGGAGAAACATCCTTATAGGGAATGCGAACAGAACATCATCTGCCTTTGCAACATTTGTGAGCTGGAACATTCGACAAAGAAGAGTCCAAATCTTCCTAGACTAAAGGTAGTACTTAGAGAATCAAGCAAAGAAGTGCAGTCCTCTTACTTATTTCACCACGAAGGCCATGGCAACCACGACCTCTAGGTATGTCTCAAGACTTTTCCTCTTTCAATTCGTAGAACAATGTGTCGAGAAGTAAAAAGGGTCTTTTTCAACTCTATTTACCATACATTAACTTATCAATCCGGGAATGATTTGTTATCTCAAAGAGTGTACTCAGTTTGAGGTGGTCAATTATCAGAGTAATGCTAGTAGTATAGTGCTCTAAATACAAGAGTAAATGGATGCTTGAAACAAGATCTACTTACAGAAAAGCACCTTAAAACAAAAATCATGCACTCAACAATTTATCAGTCAAGGGTACAGTAATGGTAAATCATCCCTCTGTAAACTGATGCAATTAAAGACAATCAAGGAAAAGATCATCAATCTATGAGATAGACAACAAATGTCAATGCTCACTACAGTCTCAGATTGTTCTGCACACTAAAGCACTGATAATACAAATAACAGGAAATGGAATAGAAACTAATCTTATAAACAAGATTGAACAGCAAAACCTTAGTCTACGGAAATAAATGTAGCAATTGTATCCTACAGGAATCAGATAACAATCTTTACTCTAAAGATAAGTAAGATAGCAAACGAAAATAGAGTGGCAACTAATCAAAAATGAAATATAGAACAACAACTAGAGTCAAATATAAATGTATAATGAACCAAGATAAATATCATTCATGGCATGCTTAATATTAGAATAAACAGTAATCTAACTTCGATACAACAAGTATCAATTTCAGTTATAAAGAATAACGATTGTAATTCGTAATGGAACAACAATGCCAGTTGAACAACAATCGCGATTAAGTGTAAATCATAGATAAATACAGTAATACCAACTTATGAATGTACAACACGGTTACTTTGTAATTGAACAACAATAATATTCTGTAAGGAATATAAATGTTATATAAATGGTTAGAGGAACAACAATGCATTACAAAGTCAGAATGAACAACACAACATTCCTGTCATAGAGAACAACATTACTCAGTTGAGCATAAACAAAATATAAAAGAACAATGATGTAAAATAACAACACACATCAGATTACTGAACATAGCTAACAACAAAAACCACACGCAAATTACAGATAATGGTATAGGAGCAAGTGTTCCACCAGGGCCGGGCCCTTAGCCTCCAAGGATACACTGCTTGAGATTACTCCAAAATCAAAGATGGAACGACAACTAGATTTATATTAAAACATCAAAACAGATTTATAGTGGATCACTCTTCAATAAGAGTCGATGATCAAAGTTTCAAATACAAAGGACAATTACATAAAAAAAACCACAAGTCATCCCCCGGGCTAGCAGTGTTGCCCCTTCTTAGAATAGCCGAGCGAAGATATCAATGATGCAAAAATCATTAAGATAATGATCCCTCAGGATCAAAGGATCCTGAGGGATTCGCCAGACTCTTAATTCTCAGTTATCCTCTTGTTCTCTTGCACCGATTTGATATCTCCTTTTCCCTTTCATGGCTGATACGCTCCAATTTAGATCGTCTTGTTTGCATGTGGTTCCCTGCTAAAGGGACAACAGTTAACTTTGTCCTGTCTTTTCCTTTGGGATGGCAATCTTCCATTTTCTCCTTTCCTTACATAAAAAAAGGCAATTATTTGTTGTTTTGCGTTGCATCTAAATCCCATACATTTTGTCATAATTTCTTATTATCTACCTAGTTCATGATGAAGAGAGGTTATGAGTTTTAAAGAAAAGATGACAACATAAATGATAAAAACATACCTTCTTCAGTACTCCACACACCCCCCTACTTACCCTTTTTCATGCCCTCATGATAACATTGTAGTTGACATGCAAGTCTTTAAGAGACTAGGCCAGAGACGGGATCTCATGAGGTGGTCTATAGCCATGATGCCTAGCTAGATGTTCAAAAAGATGTCCTGTCTGACCCTCAGGCATTTCATACAAGGATTGGTATCCAAGTGCAGGGTGCCAAATAACTGGACTGCGGAACCTACAGCATAACCAAGATGGCCCTTCCCTCAAAATAAGATCACCATAGACGCTCAAGCAATCAACAGCTAACTTAAAGTTCTCATAACTAAATGGTTCTGTGAGTTGGATATTCGGATTAGAAGTCTGATATCGAAATTTAGTAGCTGCAATGGCAAGGTCTTTGATGGTAAAAAAGTATTCTATCCCTTGAAAATTGATTTTTGTATGAATGGGTCCTAATGCTTCAAGCATGCCCAGAGTCCTCATGAGGTTCCTATGTTTATTCCACAACTATAATGGGTCTCTAGGCTGAGCTCTTACCCATAAGTCTAATCCATTTTCTTGTCTTTGGAAGGCATTATAGTCTTTAATCCATTTGATTTGATTAACTCCAAATGAAATAAATGCCTACAGTTAGATATCCCCAATGAAAGGGCTAGGATTCTGCTTTGTTTCCTGATCTGACACAAGGTTGTGCAAATAGAACTGGCATAATAATCTCTGAACCTTTACCCCATAGTTCTTACAACAATTTATGAAATCATCAATAGTATTAATTTTTATAGGGACTCCTGCATTGACTGCCTTAATTTTCAATTTCAAATATCGTTCCATTAAAAACAAGGCATAATTCTTAGCAAGCGCTCTACATGCTAGGACATCAATTTACAAAGAGCATAAGGTATCCATTTTCTTGATAACTACATCTAACCTATGAGTTATCTTTCTGACTCTTTCTTCTTCCTTTCGCCATCCTTCAAAGGCCTGACTTTCGGAAAAATTGACATCCCTTAGCTGTTGTTGTAATTCTTCATACTTTTCTTGAGAAACCATTTGTTCTTTAAGTTTTTCTACTGCTTGCTGAGCTTGCATCAAACCCTCTCATAGGGTTACTGTCCTCAGATCACTGTCACACATGGTAGTTGTAAGCGGAAGGTTTACTTGAATCTTCTTATTTCTTCATCTCATGTTTATGGTTCACATTCCTTCATAGGGTTGTGCCTCTGTCTGAACTTCTTTGTCACAGGCTGATATATCATCTGTTTGCACTTCAACATGGGCAACAGCTAAATGCTATTCCTTTTGGTTTTGAACGGCAGGCTGGACTTGAGTCCTCCTAACCTTTTTCTTAAGGGGTCTCGCTTGAGTGGTTGCATGTCTTACCCCCGAGGTCCTTTTTCCTCTCTTTCCCATTTTCAAAACCTTGATTTGTTGTCGAATTCATGCTATCACATTCAGTAGTCTTTGCTATTCTTTTCGTAATCTTTTAATTTCTTCTATTTTCTTAGAAAGAATGGCTATCTGTTTACTTGGGCCTGGACTGTTGTCTTGGCCAATTCCCTGGTTCTCTTCTTAGGGTGCTCCTTCATTGTTCTGATCAGGTTGTTTAGGAGTAAAAACCCTAACTAGTTCTGTTATTTCCTGGGTGACTTCTTTTTCCACCCCTTCTCCATGAAATTCTTCCGGTGTAGTCTAGCTGGGAACAGATTGTTCCTCTTCTGTACCTTCATCACTTTTCTCTCCATATATACTTTCATCATGAACAAAATGATTCTCTTCTTCTTCTTCCTCATCGCACAATTATTCGTATGTATTTTTGTCATGAGCAGAATGCTCCTTTGGTTCTTGTTTGATGTGGAGGTCTAGCGATCTGAAAGGTTGAGCATATTCGCCCATATTGGCTAGAATTTGGGCCAATTCATCCTCTTGCAATGGATTTTGCAATGGGCTTTCTTCGCATTACTCTGTCTCTACCTCTGCCTGCCCAGACTGCTCGGTCTCTTCCTCTGTTTCTCCTTCCCCATTTTCCTCCATCTCCTTCTCATTCTCCTCTTCTTCCAATTGCGAGGGTTTCTCATCCCCTAAATCATCTATCTCCACCGATTGGCTGGTATTCCCTTGGGAATTTTCCATCCTCCCTTTGATCCATACCAATCTAACTGATTTCCTACATTTCAATGGTCTATTCGGTGTACTGGTAGCATGTTTTCATTTTGGGGCTGGGAGAGTCAGTCCCCTGTCTGTCATGACAATTAGTTCTTCCCAACTGCTCTGCTGCTAAGCAAGACTATAGCTAAATATTAGTCATATCAGCCCATGGTGACTTACTACCGATTCTACGTGTCGTGATGTTTTCATGCTTTTGGCAACATCATGTAGTAAATAATTTTAAAGTGCATGCAAATTCACAGAGCATTTTTGTTTTAATACAGCTTAAAGTTTAAGGTGTCGTGGTCTTACCACGTCTTTCCTGCCTTCACAGGTGATGTAGCTCTAGATGATCTTTGCCAATTCTGCCCACGACTCTCCTAATGCTGCTGGTAGAACTCCCTTTCCTCTTAGAGTCAAGTTCTGGCCTTCATCTTAGAAGATTTTTATGATTTTCCGCAGTCTTTCCTTCTTTAGAGTCCACACAGGTCCAGTGGCTGGTAGTCCCGAGACCTCTGCAATTATGTCATCGGTGACTACTATGTGTCTCCCTCTTACCGTGGAGTGATATTCTTGCAAATTCTGCAAGAATTATATTGCTATGATCTCGTTGGATTCTTGTAACCAATTAAGATAAACTATCCATCCTGCCCTTGTTAGGATTTCCCGTGCAGCATCAGAAACTGTCAATACATGTGGTTCTCTCCGAATTGATCTTCCTCCCATGTTTTAGCACACTGTAAAAACGCAGAGACGGTAATGGAATAGCAGGCTATTCAAACTGTTAGAAATATAGAGAAAATAATGAAACAGCAAGCTCGTTCAAATCTTGAGTCACTTACTAATTGCTGTAGAGCATAATACGGGAATAGCTTAGGAACATCAAGCCATGTAAATTGGAAAACAATATACCGTTAAGCCTTGCTATTTCCAGATGAAATTTTTTTGAATAATAGTCTGACACGTATACCAGCAAATTACGAGGTCACCTGCTTCCCCCCTGCAATGTGATAGGCTGTCCTCGACCGTTAAATGAGGGAGCACCGTGCCAAACTACAATGGTACAGAGTCATAAAGGAACAGTGTATACTGAGATGTCATGTTTACAAAAGGAGTAGGTTGCCAAAATCGAGGTGTATAATAGAATCACTTAATAAATAAGAGAATGTTGTGATATGATGCAAGGCTAGGAGGATAGGATAGCTGACTTGCACTAAAAGTTTGATGCGGTCATTATCAACTTTTTTCATCATGATTGGTTGTAAAAGATTTTCATGTGTTTTAAAGGTTCAAGGAAGTTATATACATAATCTCATTTGACCTATTACAAAGGTATAAGACAAAGAAGGGTCTTGATGATTTCTATTGGTGTATAAGGAATTGTTGAGTATGGAACATGATTGTTTTAGGGGTCTTTGTTTCAGCTGGATGTATACCCTAGGAAGTTTGTACACCCCTCCATGTGGGGGGGTGCAGAGGGGACTTGTCCCCCCCGCGGGGGTTCAAAGGGGTCGATCCCCCCCGACTAGGGAGTCCGGGAGTTAGTGGTCCCCTAGCGAGGGCTCAGGGGTAGTGCCCCCGTAGCTAAAAACAAATGTAAAATTGCCTTGTAAAAGTATAGTAATTTCTAGTCAATCTGGGTCATTCATTAGGTGGATGATCTAACAATAGAACTTATGTCTAGTTTATGGGTTTTTTCCCTAAAAGGCAACCCCTCTGTTTGTATGAGGGCATTGTGTTTGAGGTTGTGTAATAGATGTGTATTCTCTGAGCGAGAAGCAGAGAGGTGAGACTGTGAGAGAAAATAGAGGATATTATAGTGTATCTACTGTAGGTTGTGTCTCTTCATTTTGCTGGACAATAGAAAGCAAGGACTAGTTGTTGAGGGTGGACGTAGTCCAAACTGGGTGAACCACGTATATCTGTCTCTCTTGTTTTATGCGTTTTATGTGTTTATATTTATGCAATATTTTATGTGTTCCATTGCTCTGTAATATATAATTTTGTAACAACTGGTATTAGAGCTGAAGGTCTATTTGGCTGATAAACTCACAGGAAAGAAGGGTTCCTCGTGCGAGTGGGAGAAATGGCAGAAGATGGTAAGTTTAGGGTTTAGAAATTTAACAGCCAAAACTTCTCGCTGTGGAAGATGCAGATGGAAGATTATCTGTATCAGAAAGACCTGTACCTACCATTTGGCAGCAAAACAAACATGCCAATGGGTATGACAGATGAAGAATGGAACCTTCTCGATAGAAAGGCACTCGGAACAGTACGGTAGTGCCTCGTAGCATCGGTCGCCTTCAACATTGTGAAGGAAACAAAGACAGAGGGTTTGATTAAGGCATTGGAGAAACTATATGAAAAACCCTCGACCTCAAACAAGGTATTTCTTATGAAACAATTATTTAATATGAAGATGTTGGAAGGTGGATCTATTGCAAACCATTTAAATTATTTTAATACTATTACAAGTCAGTTATGTTCTGTAGGGGTAAACTTTGATGATGAAGTTAGAGCTCTGTTATTCTTGTGCTCATTGCCAGAAAGTTGGAATGGTTTAGTAATGGCCATTAGTAACTCTGTTGTAGATCGTACTAAGTTTGATGATGTTGTCGGTGCTATCCTTAGCGAGGAAATGTGATGGAAAAGCTCTGGTGAGACATCGGGTAATGCTTTGAGTGCAAAGTCTAGGGGAAGAAAAATGGAAAGAGGAAAGAGCTCAAGATATCATAGTAAATCAAGGAAAGGCAGATCCAAGTCCTGATCAGGGATAGTGTGCTCGAAATGAGGAAAGAAAGGACACCTAAAGAAAGACTATAGATCCCGGAAGGGAAAAGAAGGAGATGCATAGCAAGGAAAAAATCATGAAGCAAATGTGACAGGTGAGGGATTACAAGATGTTTTGATTCTTTCTTTCGAAAATATTATTGATTCCTGGGTGGTAGATTGAGGGGCCTCATTCCATGCCACACCTGATAAGAAATACTTTCATGACTATGTTCAAGAATATTTTGGACAAGTTCGTTTGGGTGATGATAAACCCTGTAAAATTGTTGGAATGGGTAAGGTTCTTGTAAAACAGCAGAATGGAAACCAATGGCTACTAAAGGAGGTAAGGCATGTTCAAGATCTAAAGAAAAATTTGATTTCAACAGGGAAGTTAGGCAATGAAGGTTGTGTGACAACTTTCACCGATAAATCTTGGAAGGCTACCAAAGGAGCCCTAGTAATAGCAAAAGGTGAAAAGGTTGGTACATTGTATTTATGCAATGGTATTTCTAACTCTATTAATGCTTTAACTTCCAAAGGAGTTGATGCAACATTATGGCATCATAGGCTCGAACACATGAGTGAAAAGGGGAGGAAGATTCTTCACTCAAGGAATTTGTTCCCGGGTTTGAAGAATGTTGATTTGGACTTTTGTGAGAATTGCATTTATGGAAAATAGAAGAGAGTCAAATTTCTCAGAGTTGGGAAAGAAAAGAAGAGAAAAAAATTAGAGCTTGTGCATACAGATGTATGGGGACCTGCTCAGGTATCATCTCTTAGTGGCTCTCATTATTATGTTACTTTTATTGATGATGCAACTAGAAAATATTGGATTTATTGTACTAAGAATAAATCTGATGTATTTGATACTTTTAAGAAATGGAAAGCTTTGGTTGAGATTGAGACAAGAAAGAAATTGAAGTGTCTCAGATTAGACAATGGAGGTGAATATTGCAACAAAGAGTTTGATAGGTACTATTCAAAGCATGGAATTGGCAAAGAGAAGACAGTTCCAAGAACACCATAAGAAAATGGTGTGTCTGAAAGGATGAACAGAACAATCATGGAGCATGCAAGGTACATGAAATTGCATGTAGTATTGCCTTTACAGTTTTGGGCAGATGTTGTAGATACTGTTGTTTATCTAATAAACAGAGGGCCTTCAAGTTCCTTGGATGGTGGTGTTCCAGAGGAAGCATGGACAGGTAAAAAGGTAAACTACTCTTTTTTAAAGCCTTTTGGTTGTGAGGCCTTTGTCCATATTGATAAAGAAAATAGAACAAAGCTTGAGGCAAAGTCAAAAAAATGTACCTTTATTGGAAATGGTTTTAATGATTTTGGTTATCGCTTATATGATTATGAAAATCACAAAATCATTAGGAGCAGAGATGTAATATTCAATGAAGAGGTCCTCTATAAGAATCAATTGTAGGAAAAGAAATAGGAAAAAGAAAACAAGGAATACGCAGTTCTTGATGAAATCACTGAAAAAGTAAAGGTGCCTAAAAATAATAATAATCAACAACCACAACAACATCAACTACCACAACAGCAACAGGCACCCCAAACACCTGAAAATAGTGTTAGAATATCTACCAGGATAAGTAGACCCCCTGAACGATACTCTCCTTCATTATATTATTTATTGTTGACTGATTCTAGTGAACCTGAATGTTATGGAGAAGTAATGCAGGTTGAAAGTAGCAAGTAGTGGGAGGTAGCCATGGAAGAAGAGATGGACTCCTTAATGTACAACCAAACTTGGGACTTACTCAGGCTGCTTGCAGGAAAAACTACATTGAAGAATAAATGGGTTTACAGGCTGAAGGAAGAAGATGGAGGAAAACAGAGGTACAAAGCTAGACTTGTGGTGAAGGGGTTTGCATAGAAGAAAGGTATTGATTTTGATGAAATATTCTCTCCTATTGTTAAAATGACTTCAATCAAAACTATTTTAAGTCTAGTAGCAGTTGAAGATTTGCATCTTGAGCAGTTAGATGTAAAGACAACCTTTCTCCATGGGGATTTGGAGGAAGAG
>APFE031183104.1:0-15389 GCA_000404065.3 Pinus taeda
GGAAACCGGAACAATCCAACTACAATAATAACATATGCATGAAAATGTGTTGGCTCTTATTATTAAAGAATTGTAAGTCACAATCATATAATACACCATGTAAACCTTCTAGCCCCAACGGTGGAACGTTACAGCCACATCCGCCTGCTCCTCCAAAGATATGTACTAGCTTCATGCAGTGGAGAAGCCAAGGCGCATTACAATACTGTCCAAGCCTTCTTCAAGATAGTCTTAGTAGAAGCTTGGCTGACCAAAAGCCTATACAATGAGTTAGGAGGGACTATTTATAGCAAAGGGTGGGGTGACCCTTGACATTCCCCTTTGTGACAGTTCAACTATCCTCATGACTCTTCACCTACTCTATGACTATTACATTCACTCTTGATACTTGACTTACACTTGACATGACTCAACATTACAATGCACATGTACCCATGTGAACAATGGCTTGAACAAGCCAAACTAGACACCACTCTGACTTAGAGAACCATAGAAGTCCAACTGCTCGACATCCTCATGTTGATCAATAGTAACATATTGGTGCCAAGATTAGTAGTCTCTAATAGTGTATGTGTGTTGCGCTGTGACATTCGTCTAGAACCTGAACCTTGCCTCCATGGCATCTGGGTAAACTGTTTAGGCTCCTCTTTCCATCTCATCTGAAAATATATGCATCATTGTCCTCAATGTGGTTAGACCAACAACATACTTGTGCATGATGTCTTCACTGATAGGCAAGTCTGAACTGGTGGCGACGTGCATCAGCTCGTCGAAGAATGAGTCAAGATCCTGTTGGACTTGCTTCTTGGCATTCACTTGGGTGAGAGTCCCAAGTGATGGAATCACATGTGTGTGTACCACAACCTCCATGCTCTTGAATACTCATGCATGGGAAGCCTGTATGCCAGTGATGAGTTATGGTAGGTCCTCATTGTTCCGAATCTAACTCCAGATATGTGCTTGCAGCTCAACCGCATTTGCCCTCATCATCTTGGGCAAATGAAGTGGGGCTCCCTTGTACTTCATCATCCATGCTTGCATGTTGTCAATGATAGCATGTATGTTCTTCAAGATGTGAGCTCTTCTCACACATTGATGTTGTCGTTCGTGAAGAGGAATGACTGCTTGATGCACAGTACCGAAATTGGAGTACAATGCTTGCATGATTGTGTCTAACGACAATACTTCATCTAGTATTGCCTTCTTCAGTTCAGCTCTGGTGGACATTGTTACCAAGTCTCCTCCCTCCTTGGCCACCTATAGTTCCTTCACCATTCACTCATTCTCAGCTACGAGGAAGAGAACGTTGGAGCTAGTGGCTTTGGCATACACTCTAGTTGCATCTGCAAAGCAGTTGGGTCCTTGCGCACATCAGTCACGATCACTTGTTCTTCAACTGGCACAGAGGATGTTTAGTCCTCCGAAGTTGGTACTCTATCAGGCTGCACAACTCTATGTTGAGATTCATCAAAAGAGTTGTTGCACATCTCTGCTTCAGGATGACCAACAAGGATCTCAGTGCCTCCTTGGTGATTCGAGACTTGCTCATCATCTGGATGCATTAAAGCAGGCAATTCAACCTCTCTGTAGTGAGGCATGAGGTCGATATCCTGTTCCAACTCCTACTACTCCATGTCTTCATCCATCTATTTAAGAGCCTGTTCTATCTCATGAGCAAAGTCTTGCCCCTACAAGGGCTGACCCTATTCGCCTGATGCCAGTTGTTCAGAAGAATCAACTACTTGTACGAGCATTGGTTCATCTGTCTGAACGTGATTCACCCCCTGCTTAATCTGTTGTTGTTGTGCTTCCTTCTTATGTTGGCACAACTCTTTTTCTTTCTGGAGTTGCTTCCGCAGCTCATGCAACTCCTTCTATGCTTCTTCCATTCTCTTCTTATCCCTCTACCTTCACACAATTCGATTGTCACGTTGCTACCTCTTATGTTGAATAGCCATAGCATCTTGTTCAAACAAGTGGATCTACTCGAAAATTGCAACTTTGTTCCTCCTCCATGCGGTCGACAATCTTTCTCTTCCCTTTGTCGCACGCAAGTATGCTTGGATCCGTTATTTCTGCTAATGCTACTACTACTAGTGTTATCCATGATGCTGCTATGCTAACCACTCTACGGCAAAACAAACCTATTCATTGGGTCTGGAGGAATTGAAGAAATACCTCCATGAGTCCTCCTCGGCCCAATGACATGCCCCATGGTTCCAATTGAACTGAACTCTCATGCAACGATCCTTCACAATGCAATGTGGGTCATACTGGTTGAAGCTTCGGAGGTCGAACAGGTACTTCTTCATCTGTTCAACTTCGACAATGGAAGAGTGGGCCAAGGTGCCTTCTTCTTCCACTACAGCCTAGCTATCAATCCTGCTGAGATATGATACGCTACTTCCTGCATGACAAGCACGTCCAAGGCAAACTTTGGCAGAACATGTGGAGGCTTCTCCGCACTGAACACTCTGATGAATGTGTCGTCTAGTGAGGCATACCAGTCTATAATACCTAACAATGCCTTCATCGCTTCTTCCTACATGCAGGGTGGATCCTGTTCAAATATCAACCTGTACACTGGGGTGACAAGATGGTCGGTTGGTCGTATGATCACTCCTTTGAAGCTGCACTCGGATAATAACTTGAAATATGTGCTCACAACAGTCTCCGTCAGTGACCATGCCCACTCTAAACCTAGGAACTTATGTCAGGCACAAATTGCATCTAGAATGTAGGAGGACATGTAAATCTCTACGTGCATGCCTTCGAGTGACTGTCGATCCTTCATGACTTGCTCCTTCAGCTGATGAGCCAATATGACAGACTAGTTGCATGGTCTTCTTTCTCTAGCCAGTTGGTCCAGCGTGACCACCCAACTCTGAGGGAGGGTATCAGTGCTCGCTTGGCCACTCAGTCGACATGAGAATATGACCAAGTATTGGTATGCCTTCCTAAATATATTCATCTTATATATCTGATTAGGGGTCATCTTGAAAGGAGATGGCTTCTTTACCCATCCTTCATAATGTCTCTAGAGTGGCCTTTACTGTTGGGCAAGCTGAATGGAGGAGTCATGACAGTTATGGGCTCATTCATCTGATACATCTCATCGTAGTCTCATGCCCAAAAGGTTTCAAGCTTCATCCCACTGACACTGCTCAAGGTCATCGTCTCGAGGTCAGTGTGAGAGATGATCCAGTGAATCATATCTGTACATGGGAACGCAAGATATCTGCACACAATCTGGTATAGACCGGACTTATGAATGTTCACGTACACCTGACGATCTTCAAGGTCTTCCCCAAAATCACCTGTGAATGTTTCATTCACCTCTTTCCACTTTAGTTTAATGTCCTTGTCTAGATACAACTTCATATCTTCATAGGTTGCCATGCTAGAGGACACCTATTCAACTATTGTTCCAACTGCAATGCCATCAACATCCTGGGAACCTACTCTCTTGGAATCCATTAAGATAGACGAACACCTGAAATATCTAGAAACAAGCAGAATGCATGGCAAGAAATATGTCGATGAAAACAAAGCAAATCCAAGGAAGGACACAGCACATACCTGGGAAGCTGATGAGCAAGATTGCGCAAATTTCACTGGGAGGCTGAGTGACTAGCTGTCAGAACTACACAAAAGGAAGTTTGGGCTATCTAGGAGGTTGGACTGGTTGCTAGATCTGCGAAATTCACAATCCAGTTGGCCAATTGGCTACTGGGATAACGCAATGCACGATTCCAATTGGGAAAGACTGCTGGCCCAAGGACAGATTTGCGCAAAATTTTTGACCAAGTAACCACTGACCTCTAGAAATGTGTAATTCAGTCTAGAAGGTCAGTGCTAAGCTAGAATCCAAAAATCTGGAGAGGTGGGTGAGCCTTCCTTCTACAGATTGCGCAATGCAGCCTTGGTGAAGGCAGAGACCGAGCCAAGTTTGGCCCAACTCGCCGACAAGCAACTAAAAGCAAGTAAGTCGATGAAATGCATGGGAACACTAGGTGATAGCAAAAATGATAAACAGTGCATGCAAAACATGAATGGAATATTGAGAAAACATATCAACATGCATGTGGGTGAGGTCATTCGCCGGTTGGGCGAACGTCCGTGCAAAATAGTTTCATGCATGTGACAACACTGAGATAGCAACGAAAATTGAAGCAAAGCTAGGAAAATCTAGAATATATGTAAACAACAACAGGTGTTTAAAGAAATCAAGAAAACAACACTCACACAAGTGAATACACAAAAAGCGACATAAATGCTGAAAAAGACAAGTTGAGGCCACTTACCCGCGAATAGCTGAGACGAATGTGTCGAAGAGTCCTGGATGTGATGTGGGATGTCAAAGCTCCAAGATTGATGTGAATGAATGAGATTTGATGCGTCGAATAAACATTTTGGTCTCAAGATGCGCATGCCACAAATCTAGGAAAAAGTGACACTTGGAGGGAAACTTCTAAAACAACTTTGCATGTAACCCTCGGCTGCTAAAAATAGATCCCTGAATCATGGGATTCCTTTTGCATGTTTTCTCTTGCTATTCTTGGAAGATCAAGTCATGCATACATGTAAGTCAAGTTTCCTCGGTCCTGGATGGAACTAGTCAACCGAATTGTCCATGCACGCCAGTGCTCAACTGCTTGGGAAAAATGTGCATTCCTAACTGTAATCTGGGATGACTGACCAAGGGGATTGCGTAATTTCTGGGTAGAGCAGCTGACTGTTTCTGAGATTTATGCAAATACTGGGCTAAACATCCTGTTGCTGGGAAATATTGTGCAAATCCTGTCGGGAGGGTTGGCTGGCAGGATTACGCAATCATGGAGACCAGCAGGCTGTCAGAGAGGATTGCAAAATTCCTGGAGGGAAGGCTGGTTTCCCTCCAAAATGTGCAATTTTCAAGGGGAAGTTGCTTAGCCTTCAGCTGGACCAAGTCTAGGTAAGCAGCCTGTGAGGGGAATGGATCGATTGTGATCGACAGGCTGCCCTTGTGCGAGGAAAACACTGAAGCATGAGTACTTAATGAAGAAAAACAAAGTGTTGTGTAAGGTTGGTAGGGGAGGCTCCAAAACAAGCTAAGGAAAAATTTTGGAGGGTGGTTGTAGCTGCTACAACTCTTGGCGACACACTGGTAGAACTCTAACTCTCTACATAGACCTTGTTCATGAAAATGAGTCTAACACCTCCAGAAGTATTGTTCAGTTCTTAGCTCATCTTGCTTTCACACTAGATTGATATAAGGCATAGCATATGCCAGACTCTTGGTCAATTGACACATATTCCAAGCCAAGGAAACACAGTTGTTTCGATTGGGGTTGAGGGGTATATAGGTGAACAAGCAATATAGTTGTCAGAGTCTTAGTTTCATCTCTGGTGTTGCTCCACTACCAGTAGGCCTAGACAGTACCTCGGTGGAGTCACATAGGAACACGAGCATGGCTCCCCTATCAGCGAGCATGGTCAATACCCTAGCAGAGTTACTTGCATCACCTCCCTGCGCAGGAAGCCTTTCTCTTCTTTCGCCTTATTCATTTTGAATTTTGAATTTTTTTGACATTTTTATTTTTTTCATTTTTCATTTTCACTGTGCATAGCACTTATTCATTTTAGAGGCAGAAGAGGGATCCCAAATTATTGAGAGTATAAGAGGTTGTCCCAGTAGAAAAGTAGTTTATTATATCTTTGGTGTACCTGTTAAGGTTTTCCCCCTCACCTTGCCCTACTTGACTGAGCTGACAAGGGTTAACCCAAAAACAATCGACTAGAGAAGGTGATGTTCATTAGCGTGCAAGCGTTCTGTTTACACCAAGGTTCACTTCAAAGAGTACATATTTTCCTTCGACGTACCATGGACTAAGAGTAACAAGTTCATCATACAAAGGCGAGATGACAAATAACCAAGTAGTGATAGCTATACAAACCCTCTTGTACTTTACCCAACTCATTTCATGAGTCACACATGGTTTCATGCGAACTAACCTACGAATGAAACAAGCGAATGAACTAACAACAAAGCCAAGCAAAATCAGAAGAAAAAATGAGAGAAAAGCAAGCAAACAATCAAGAAATCAAAGCATGAAAGCAAACAGGCATGCAAGAAAACAATTAAAAGCAAAGACTACTCCTACTCCTACACTAACGGTGCGTGGGCCTGATCACGTGAAGTGATACTTCCAATGCAGCCACTGGCGCATTGGTAGACCCATGTGGGTGAAGGCTTGGTCTGCGAGTAACCCAGTCATGCGAACCAGCATACAAGAAAGATATAATAGTGAAGATAGCCACACTTCATGGTTCAAAGTGCCTACGGGACATAAGTGAGTGCATGTGCATGATGGATAGTCTATGGACTTATCATGGTGTTGTGTGACACTACATGAACTTTGAAGCAAAAGCACACTCTTGACTGAGACATGCAAGCAAACGAAAGAAACAAAGACAACTTGCATTGCAAACAAGTGCTTGCAATGTAAGACTCCTCCAAAAAATGAGCAATGGGATCGTGCAGTTCTAGTGGAGGAAGTGTGATGTGTGAGTGAGATGGATCTTCAATGCATACAAACGAGTGATGAGGAGCCTTGGGTGATTGAATAGTTTCATGATCGAAAGTGATACTACCCCAAGAGAGCGAGGGCCTGACATAACCATCGGCTCGGGTTGAAGTGCCTCAACAAAGTTGGGTGTTGTAAAGAGAGCTTCAGCATAAATCACATCAAAAAGATCATTGTCGACGCGTTTTGAATTAAAATATTATTACCTTAATATTATGAAAAATGATAATTAAATTAATTTTATTAATAATATAATTATGACCTAGGTCCAAGTCAAATATAGCCGTTAGGTAGCCGTTGGAGTCTCTGCTCAGTATATTTAGCTTGCTAGGCCTGATCTGTTCCTTCAGCTCGTCCTGACGATGAACCACACTGGTTGGTTCGAAACGCGTCGACAATGATCTTTTTGATGTGATTTATGCTGAAGCTCTCTTTACAATTATGATGGATCACAGAAGCCTCAATTCTACAAAGTTGGGTGTCTCAACTTCATCATCAGGTAGATCATCATAAACTGGCAGCTTCAAAAGATCAACTACAATAGATTCATGATCGTGATAAAAAATGGGAGCAAATGGATCATGACCGCCATGATCAGAAAAATCAATGAATTATTCAGCATCCTCATGATCAGATGAATCAAACAAAGGGGTATATGAAAAGTGAACGAACTCATCCTCTATATTTCTGGAAAAGACGGATGAAGGATCAAGTGGATCTTCATTGAATAACTTATCCTCTTTGTTGTCAAATGATGGACTAGCATTCGGTGAGTCCTGTGAGTGATCAACAATGGGTGCATTTATGGATAAGACACACATGCAAAACCATGGATGGCAAGTTAACCAAAGAAGCTAGGAAAGAACGGAGGGGGCTCGGACGAAAGGGAGTCATCCTTCGTCAAGTGTTGATGTTCAAGATCCCACTCATACTCTTCATGAATGACAGCGCATGTTGGTTGTGCAACACCAACTCCGTCAGTGGGTTGTTTCTCGTTCACAACAAGTGACGAGTCCGTAATGAACAAACACAAGAAAACATCATTTGGAGGTAAACCTGAGTGCGAAGACGGAGGTCGAAGAAAAGAATGCATATGGGAACTCGAAGGACTCACAACCAACTCTGCGTGAAATTGAGTGGAGTGATGTTGGGAGGGTATGAAGGATGAATAGATGTGCGAACATGATCCTCAGCATCACTGGGTGATGGTGGAACTATTGAATGAGAGGGAGGCAGACAGTTCCTTGAGACAGTGTCTGCTCCCACATAGGATTGGGAAATTCCATCAATGAAGAAGGTTGAGAGAGGCTTGACATGAAGCTTTCTCTTGGGACAGGAAGATTTCTTAAAACAGTACTCTAACTGGTCCCAGAGATAAGTGAACTTCATATGGCTCCTCGAAGCTTGAAACTGCAAGTCACGGAAGTGCTGCCAAAAATCAATAACAAATTCATGCAGAGCCCTCCAATGTTGTAACATTTTCTGGTCAAGATGGCCTAGATAAAAATGATAGAGCGTGTCTTCAATAAGATCACTGAAGTGCTCACATGAGTGCACGGTGTCAGCCGGTAGGCTGAGAACCCAATGAAATGGAGATTCACGAAGTGTGTATGTGAGCAACAACCCAACCTGTTCGTTAGTAAACTCATCTTCCTCATAAATCATGGAAAGAAAGTTATGTAAGTTCTCAGGCCAAGCCACTTCGCCTTCACCATCATACATATGAGTGGACAAGAGATTGAAAAGCTTCCCTGAGATGGAGACATATTCACGATTCGAAAAACACCTCAGGGGAAGAAGAATGCAAGATTCCATGAAAGGTATGCAAAGGTTCAAAACTAGATGAGAGGACATTGCTTGTCATTAGGCCCTCCTTCTAGTGCCAGAAATGTTGACGGTGTTGGACCCGCCAACATGTCAAGGGAATCTCCCCGGTAAGAAGTCCCAATTAGACCTCAAACCATTTGGTGTAGGAGTCCTAGTAGTGGGTTGTAAGTTAATGCCTTGACCGCGATGTCGCATAGAGGCAAGTAAGATAACTCTATCAGTAGAAAGGGTGTGACTGATGCAGAGAGTCAAGGAATGTGTACGAGAGGTTCCAACACTTTGAAGGGAGAGGAAGGTGAAGGTCAGTTCTAGGTTGAAAGGGATCAGTCCCAACTCGGATAGGAACACACCACACAAAGGACATGCACAGCTTCCTGCGAAGCAGTCCACTAGAATGTGGCAGTCACAACATACAAGGTAAGATAACACAAATGGCACTCACGGATCAGTCCGAGATGAGTGTCACGGTTGATATAGCAAGGTTCATGAGAAAGGTCTGTTTGATGTCTGAAAGAGCAGTGGACACGGACGGTGACAAAATTAACAACACATGCAACACATTAACAACAAGATTCATATAATTGCATACAAATCAATTCATATACACGTACATAAGTTAAACAACATATATCGTTAAGGAAACTGGAACAGTCCAACTATAATAACAAAAAATGCATGAAAATGTGTTAGCTCTTATTATTAAAGAAGTGTAATGCGCAATCATACAATACACCATGTAACCCTGCTAGCCACAACAGTGGAACGTTACAGCCACATCCGCCTGCTCCTCCAAAGAGATGTACTAGCTCCGTGCATTGGAGAAGCCAAGGCACATTACAATATTGTCCAAGGCTTATTCAAGATAGTCTTAGTAGAAGCTTGGCTGACCAAATGCCTATACAATGAGTTATGAGGGAATATTTATAGCAAAGGGTGGGGTGACCCTTGACATTCCCCTTTGTGACAGTTCAACTACCCTCATGACTCTTCACCTACTCTATAAATTTTACATTCACTCTTAACACTTGACTTACACTTGACATGACTCAACATTACAATGCACATGTACCCATGTGAACAATGGATTGAACAAGCCAAACTAGACACCACTCTGACTTAGACAACAATAGAAGTCCAACTAGTCGACATCCTCATGCTGATCAACAGTAACATATTGGTGCCAAGATTGGTAGTCTTTGATAGTGTCCATGTGTTCTACTGTGACATCCTTCTAGAACCTGAACCTTGCCTTCATGGCATCCAAGTACACTTCTTGGGCTCCTCTATCCAACTGATCTGAAAGTATGCGCATCATTGTCCTCAATGTGGTTGGAAAGCAACATACTTGTGCATGATGTCTACACTAATAAGAAAGCCTGGACTGGTGGCGACGCACATCAACTTGTCGAAGTATGAGTCAAGATCCTGTTGGACCTGCTTCTTGGTCTTCGCTTGGGTAAGAGTCCCAAGTGATGGAATCGCATGTGTGTGCACCACAACCTCCATGCTCTTGAATACTCGGGCATGGGAAGTATGTATGCCAATGATGAGTTGCGGTAGGTCCTCATAGTTCTGGATCTGAATCCGAATACATGCTTGCAGCTCAACCACATTGGCCCTCATCATCTTGGGCAAATGAAGTGGGGCTCCCTTGTACTTCATCATCCATGCCTACATGTTGTCAGCAACAACATGTATTTTCTTTAATATGTGAGCTCTTCTCACACATCGATGCTACCATCCATGAAGATGAACGACTACTTGATGCATGGTACCGAACTTGGAGTACAATGCTCGCATGACTGTGTCTAAGGACAATACTTCATCTAGTATTTCCTTCTTCAGTTCAGCTCGAGCGAACATTGTCACCAAGTCTCCTCCCTGCTTGGCCACCTATAATTCCTTTTCCATTTGCTCATTCCCAGCTATGAGGAAGCGAACACTTAAGCTAGTGGCTTCGAAATACACTCTAGTTGCATTGGCCAAAGTAGTTGGGTCCTTGTGCACATCGGTCATGATCACTTGTCTTCAACTTGCGCAAGGGATGTTCGGTCCTCCGGAGTTGGTACTCTTTCAGGATGCATAACTCTATGTTAAGATTCATCAAAAGAGTTGTTGTGCATCTCTACTTTTGGCTTACCACCAAGGATCTCTGTGCCTTCTTAGTCATTCGAGACTTTCTCATCATCTGGATGCATTGAAGTGAGCGATTCGACCTCTCTGTGGTGAGGCATGAGGTTGGTATCCTGTTCCAAATCTTGCTGCTCCTGCAAGGGATGTTCGGTCCTCCGGAGTTGGTACTCTTTCAGGATGCACAACTCTATGTTAAGATTCATCAAAAGAGTTGTTGTGCATCTCTGCTTTTGGCTGAGCACCAAGGATCTCTGTGCCTTCTTAGTCATTCGAGACTTTCTCATCATCTGGATGCATTGAAGTGAGCGAGTCGACCTCTCTGTGGTGAGGCATGAGGTTGGTATCCTGTTCCAAATCTTGCTGCTCCATATCTGCATCCATCTATTCAAGAGCCTGTTCTATCTCATGAGCAAAGTCTTTCCCCTGTGAGGGCTCACCCTATTCACCTGATGCCAACTGTTTAGAAGAATAAAATACTTGTACGAATGCTGCTTCATCTATCTGCACATGATGTGCCCCCTGCTTAACTGTTGTTGTTCCGCTTCCTTCTCATGTTGGCGCAACTCTTGTTCTTTCTAGAGTTGCTTCCTCAGCTCATGCAACTCCTTCTCTACTTCTTCCATTCTCTTCTTATCCCTCTGCCTTCATGTGATTCGCTTGTCGTGCTACTGCCTCACAGCCATAATTGTTTGTTCTAAAAGTGGATGTGATTGAAAATTGCAGCTTTGTTCCTCCTCCATGCAGTCGACAATCTTTCTCTTCCCTTTGTCGCGCACAAGTATGCTTAGCTCCGCTATTTTTCCTGCTGCTACTGTTGGTGTTATCCATGATGTTTCTTCACATTGTTGTGCTAACAACTCTACGAAGAAACCAACCTGTTCATTGGGTCAAGAGGAATTGAAGCAATACCTCCATGAGTCCTCCTTGGCCCAATGACATGCCCCATGGATCCAATTGAACTGACCTCTCATGTAGTGATCCTTCACAATGAAATGTGGGTCATACGGGTTGAAGCTTTGGAGGTCGAATGGGTGCTTCTTCATCTGTTCAGCTTCGACATCCACTTGTTTGATGCTCTGTATCTCGTATAACCCAATCCATAATGGAAGAGTGAGCCAAGGTGCCTTCTTCTTCCGATGTAGCCCAGCTGTTAATCCTGCTAAGATATGATACACTACTTCATGCATGACAAGCACGTCCAAAGCAAACTTTGGCAGAACATGCGGAGGCCTCCCCGCACTGAACACTCTGATGAACGTGTCATCCGGTGAGGCATACCAATCCGCAATGCCTAACAATGCCTTCATTGCTTCTTCTAACATGCAGGGTGGATCCTGTTCGAATATCAACCTGTACACTGGGGTGACAAGATGGTCGGACAGTCGTATGATCACTCCTCTGAAGCTCCACTTGGAAAATAACTTGAAATATGTGATCACAACAGTCTCCACCATTGAACATGCCAACTCTAAACCTGGGAACTTATTTCGGGCATAGACTGCATCTAGAATGTAGGCGAACATGTAAATCTCTACATGCATGCTTTCTGGTGACTCTCGAGCCTCCGTGACTTGCTCCTTCAGCTGATGAGCTAGTATGCCAGACTAGTTGCATGGTCTTCCTTCTCTAGCCAGTTCATCCAGCGCGACCACCCAACTCTAAGGGAAGGTCTCAATGCTCGCTTAGCCACTTAATCGACATCCGAATATGACTAAGTATTGGTATCTATTCCTCAATATCTTTGTCTTAGAGATCTAATTAGGGGTCATCTTGAAACGAGTTGGCTCCTTTATCCATCCTTCATAATATCTCTGAAGTGGCCGCTGCTGTTGGGCAAGCTGAGTGGAGTAGTCATGACAGTCATGGGCTCGTTCATATAATACATCTCATCGTATTATTGTGCCCAGAAGGTTGCAAACTTCGTCCCACTGACACTGCTCAATGTCATCATCTTGGGGTCAGTGTGAGAGACGATCCAGTGAATCATATATGTACATGGGAAAGTGAGGTATCTGCATGCAATTCGGTACAAGCCAGACTTATGAATGTTCACGTATATCTGACGGTTTTCAAGGTCTTCCCCAAAAGCACCTGTGGATGTTTCATTCACATATTTCCACTTCAGTTTGATGTCCTTATCTAGATACAGCTTCGTATCTTCGTATATCGGCAGGCTAGAGGACACCTGTTCAACTGTTGTTCCAATTGCAACACCATCAGTGTCCTGGGATCCTGCTCTCTTGGAAGCCATTGAGATAGACAAACACCTGAAAGATCTGGAAACAAGCAGCATGCATGGAAAGAAATATGTCAGTGAAAACAAAGAAAATCCAAGGAAGGACACAACACATACCTGGGAAATTGATGAGCAAGACTACGCAAATTTCATTGGGAAGTTGAGTGACTGGCTTCCAGAATTGCATAAAAGGTAGTATGGGCTATCTAGGAGGCTGGACTGGCTACTAGATCTGTGAAATGCGCAATCCAATTGCACAGTTGGTTGTTGGGATTGCGCAATGCGTGATTCAAGTTGGGAAATATTGTTGGCCTAGGGACATGTTTGCGAAAATGTTTGGGCCAAGCAGCCACTGACCTCCAGAAATGTGCAATTCAGTCCAAGAGGCTAGTGTTGAGCCAAAATGCACAAATCTGGAGAGGAGGGTGAGCCTTCCTTCTCCAGATTGCACAATGCAGCCTTGGTGAAGGTAGAGACCGAGCCAAGGTTGGCCCGACTCGTCGACGTGCAACTGAAAGAAACTAAGTCGATGAAATGCAAGGTGACACTAAGTGATAGCAGAAGTGATAAACAGTGCATGCAAAACATGAATGGAAGATTGAGCAAACAGATCAACATGCATGTGGGTGAGGTCGTTTTCTGGTTGGGCGAACTTCCGTGCAAAACAATTTCATGCATGCAACAACAATGAGATAGAAATGAAAATTGAAACTGAGCTAGGACAAGCTAGAATATATGTAAACGACGGTATGCATTCAAATAAATCAAGCAAACAACACTCACACAAACAAATACACAAAAAGCGATAGAAATGTTGAAAAAGACAAGTTGAGGCCACTTACTCATGAATAGTTGAGCCAGATGTTTTGGAGAGTCCTAGATGTGATGTGGGATGTCAGAGATCTAATATTGATGTGAATGAATGAGCTCTAATGCGTCGAATAAATAAGTTTGGTCTCAAGACGCGCATGCCACAAATCTAGGGAAAAGAGGCACTCGGAGGGAAACTTCTAAAACAACTTTGCATGTAATCCTTAGCTGCTAAAAATAGCTCCCTGAATCATGGAATTCCTTTTGCATGTTGTCTCTTGCTATTCCGAGAAGATCAAGTCATGCATGCATGTAAGTCAAGTTTCCTCGGTCCCGGGTGGAACTAGTCAACTGGATTGTCCATGCATGCCATTACTCAACTACTTCGGAAAAATGCCCATTCCTGATTGTAAGATAGGTTGACTGCCCAAGGGGATTACACAATTTCTAGGCAGAGTAGCTGACTGCTGCCCAGGTTTGCGCAAATCCTGGGCTGAATAGCCTGCTGCTGGGAGAAATTGTGCAAATCCTGCTGGGAGGGTTAGCTGGCAGGATTGCGCAATCGTGGAGACCAGCAAGCTGTCAGAGATGATTGTGAAATTCCTGGAGGGAAGACTGGTTGTCCTCCAGAAATGTGCAATTTTCAAGGGGAAGCTACTCAGCCTGTAGCTAGACAAAGTCCGAGTAAGCAGCCTGTGAAGGGAATGGATCGACTGTGATCGACAGGTTTCCCTTGTGCGAGGAAAACACTGAAGCTTCAGTACTTGACGAAGCAAAACAAAGTGTTGTTTAAGGTTGGTAGGGGAGGCTCCAAAATAGGCTAAGGAAAAATTTTGGAGGGTGGTTGTAACTACTACAATAGACTACAAACAATAGCATATATGTTCTAACATATGGTTGATAACAGTTTGCAGTGGCAGCAAGTGGTTTATGTGATGGATAATAGTGTTTGAATCGACTTATTGATGAGTAGTTGTGCATTGATATGATCTATCCTAGTTTAGTTTGATAAAGTTGTATTGATTGATTACGATTCATTGATTGCTTTGATGATTCAGTTGGTTCAGTGATTGGGTGATTTGATATAGTGATTGGTTTCAGAATTGTTATTTGGTATTGGTCTAAAATCATGGAAGTGGGTCCAGTCTGAAAATATGATGAGAATTGGGCTACATATTTGATGTTGTTTTGGGTAAGGTGGATCCAATATGAAATATTATGAAACATGATCCATAAAGGTGCTAAGGGTTGGATCCTTCAGTGAGGAATTTGAAGCTTCGTTCAAGTGGTAGTTGGTGAATATGATCATGGGGTTGGATATCCCTTCCAATGGGTGTTGGTAAACGAAATCAAGGGGTCAGACCTCCCTTACAATGGGTGCTAGAGAATGACTGAAGGTTGTATCTTTCTACAAGTGGGTGCATGCGTATGGGCTTGAGTCTGTGCCAGTATAAGATTGTAAGATGTTTTCCTTATCATAAAAGTTGAAGATAGAGACGATGACAGTGGTGGTTGTCTCCCACATTGGGTTTCCACCTAAAAATTCTAGTGTCCTCATGTGTCAATGTGTTTCTTATGTGTGACAGTCTGTTATGTTCTTACTACTCATGGTTACTATTTAATTAAAGGCTAATGAAGTAATGACATACTGGTTAAATTAGAACATATGATGAAATATATGAAAAGTTAGCTATCTGGATATACATTGTTTTTCTTCAGCATAGTCGAGTACATATGTTATTTTACTTAATGATAGTATCATACAAAAATATGAATAAAAAATTGAAAGGTTTAAGTGAGTTTTAAAATATTGATTC
>APFE031183105.1:21862-32005 GCA_000404065.3 Pinus taeda
CAGATGTTTGTGTGGGAAAGAAAATGCTCTCCTTCCCACGCAAATAATGCACAGATTCTAGGTTAATTTAGGTCAAGGATTATGTATGTCTACTTCCTCTGTGTGAAAGTTTCTTTTCAATTTAACCAAAATCATTCAATGTTAGACTTGGAACCAAATTGAAAAGCCTAAAATATTTTCCTTGAGGCATTTTCAAGAAAAATCCATAGAGAAATATGCCAAGAATCAAATTTTGGAATACAAAATTACACCAACTAGTGGGGGAAAGCCATTATACTTTTTTTGGGATTTTGATCATTGCTTTTACATTAGTGGTGATGAGATCTTAGGACCCAAGTTTGGAATTAGTGCTAGGAAGGAAAATTTGAGTGAACAAAAAGTCTTCTCAACTGAAAAGAAAATGTCTATTGACGTGGAGAACTGATGGTGAAATCCATGTGTTTATTCCTTAACTATTTGAACTTTACTACAATGGCCACAATGAAATCACTGAATATGTATTTCAAATGAACTCATTCAACACCCTTGTTCGTTACTTTCATAATCTCTCATTGAACATCCTTTCTCATTAGTTTCTGATGGTGCGTATTGTTGTCTTGCAATGTATTATATAGTATACACTTTTGTTGTTTTTGTTTGAATGTAGATGTGCCAAGATACTCATAGTTGAATAGTTCCATGGGGATGCTAATTTCATTGGTTCTTTTATCTATGGATAAGATTTTATGTCCCTAGATGGAAGAGAACATCTGTAGACTAATTTCGAGATGGGTGAATGGAAAACTTCACATTATAGTGAGAAAATCATCTTCCTTGCAAGGGAACTCTACTCATGCTTCTCACAGATTTCAATCATCGAATTCTATCAAATCCTTATCTCCTAGAATCCCAGATAACCATCATAATACATACATATATTATCTTCAATCCTCCTTGAATTTGACTCCCATGGACTCCATCCTCAATAGAGCATATTATGTTTTTATGATGTCAAGACGAGCAATGAGCCCCCTACGATAAAATACAAAAAATGGAAATAAAAACAATAATAGCCCACATGTCTATGTTGCCAATTCCCTTATTTCCATGAATAATATGGATGCTAAGTTGTTTGAACCTCTCACAAGTACCTACAAGCTTCACATTCTGGATTAATTCAATGACATCTAGGCTGAGAATAGTGAACAGTATAATAAGATAATGACTTTGAGCAATGGATTTACAAAGCCTTTCTCCAAGGCTTTTTCCATTCATTTAGCATTTGATTCCTTTTACAAGGGAATAACTTAAGTCAAAACAAACCGTCAACCTTAATAATCTAAAAAAAAAAAACTCCTTGCCATTAATGTGACCTCATTTCTCTTGAGAGTGGTGTAGTTAATACTAATGAAGTTTATATTTAAAAAATTATGTACTTCTTACTAACAAAAACATGTTATAAAATTATTTAACTCCAAAAATATGAGTCAACAACTAATATGGTCATCACAATTCATGTTGGAGTATGGAGTGTGTCACAAACATGAGAGTCATTTAATTTAGCATTTTTTTTAAATTATTACAATTTGACGATAAAGTTAGGTTTTTATTAATTTCAATTTTTTATTTAATTTAATATAATAATGAAAAACATAATGACAAACCAAACAATAAATAAATAACTTAAACTTTTGTTTTCTTTCTCACAATTTTGTATATTATGTGTAGTGAAGTGATTTACTCAAATTATATGAGACTAAATTATTTAATATAATTTAAACCATCTAAGACATAACCTTTTATCATAATTATGTCATAAGGCATTCCTCTCTAAGAACAACTTCCCCAGCTACCAGTGTGTACCGACCTATACCATACGATCGGATGTTAGACAATTGAAGATTTTCACACTGTTAGATTAATAGTTAGGACAAAAACTAATATCAATGGCACATAAAAAACCTAATATCTAGGACAAGAAGAAAGGGGCAAAAATTGTATACAGCCATTGTTTCCAGCTTTGTCTAGCACACCCATTGCACTGTACAGGTAAACATTCCTTTTTGTATTCTCATTATCTTTTTCTCCGACATTTTTACAACCTTCTCTTGATGGTTTTCCAATATTAGTGATGAGGAATAACAACAAGGAGTGTTGTGGTTTCGATAGTGGTTTCAACTTCAATTTGAGGATGCAGGGTTTCCTTCTCGAGGTTAACCCTTGCTTCAACAGTTTTTAGGTAATCTACAAAATCTTCTTATCATGAGTTTGCTTGCCATATCCTCCTCTTTTCCTTTAATTCTTGTTACCTAAGTTCTCTCCCTTCTAATTATGTGTAGGGGTGGCTTGATGCCTTGTTGTGAAGAGCCCTCATGGTCAAGCTTTGCTCAGGAGAGAAATTTCTTCCTCCAGCAGGGTTTACTTAAATATATGTCTTTCCTTTAACTTATTTTTGATCATATAGAGACTCTTCACTAATCTTATTTCTCTTGTGTTCTCATTGTGCTCACACATTGTAGGTACCCCAACCTTCTCCTAAGCTGGATATTCATACTTGTACCCAACCTCAGTCCCATATTTGGTTTTCTTGCTTATATTTGTGTTGTTTTACTCCAAGTTAGCGCACTTTAACTGTAGATTAAATGACTCTAAATGGGAAGCAAACCCTAACCTAGGCTTTGGTCTCATGCCTTCAGGCTTAAGCTCTGGGCTATCGATTGTTGTCTCGTCCTTTTCGGTTTAGATTATACCTATATCTATGCACATGTGCCATTTATTGTTTCAATTGTTTGGTTCAGCTATGTGTACCTCCAGTTGTTAAGACTTATAGTTATAACCGAATGGTTCCAATGGTACTCTGGGCATATGAAGGTACCCTAGAGTGACTCTTGGTTTCCGATGAGTAGAACTTCGTGATCAAGCATGGAATTGCCCATGTGACTTATTGATATCTCTTCACTACCTTCATTTCTCTTATATCATTATTCATGTATCAAACCATAGAAATAAGTTATACTCATTAACAAACAAGGTTCGTATACACAAAAGATCAAACATAGTGCCTCATTGGGCTCCCCCATCTTAGTTTGGGCTTGTGAATCATGATAATGCTGACAAGCAGATAGAGTGAGGTGCAACTCAGTACTCTAGGGCAATGTTTTATTAGTTTTAATAATTTGAATATGATTTTCACATGTAAAGTTGTGTATGCCTTTCAATCTGGAGCATATGTGTAGTATACCTAGGGGGGATATTATGGGGTACAGATGGAGGTACCCAAGGGAATAATGTAATAATGGGATGGCCCATAGTTAATAAATAAAGTGGTTAACCCACATCATGTAAGGGACCACAAATAGTTACAATAATGTGATAAGCCCATTGTATTAGATACATGGTATTGAGAGAACCATGGTAATGACCCATGGTATTGTATGTATGAATCCTATATAGAGGCTAGAGACTCCCCATTGAGAGATGTCAAGGAATATTGTACATAAAAGAATATGGCTTGTGGAGTGTTCTCCTTCCTTAAGGAGTAATTATATGGTGTTACCCTACCTCAAGGGTTTGATATTAATAAAGTTATGAAGTTTATCTATTTCTCTCTTGTTATTTCTGGGTATATTTACTTTATCATATCTTTGTTAACTACTTGTGGTCCCTTACATGATGGGGGTTAACCACTTTATTTATTAACTATGGCCCATCCCATTATTACATTATTCCCTTGGGTACCTCCATCTGTACCATATAATATTCCCCCTAGGTATACTACAATATGGCATTAGAGGGAAAGTTACATTCATGTGGATTACATTTTTGAATACTCATAGAATAGATCTCTAAAGGATAGCATGCTATGTGTTTCCTACTTTTGTATCCTATACAGTTTCCAGCCATGTAACTGTAATGGATATTGATGGCAAAAGGTGTATCAATTCTAATATTTGTAGGAAAAATAGTCACTCAATATAGCAATTGAACTTGAAGCTAGTGCAATAAAAATCATAAACAATGAGAGATATATATCCTTTTTTGTTGATATTCCATGAGTGTCTCTACAATTAAAAATATTTGAGATTATAATTTATATATAAGCTAGATAAAAGACAACGAGAAATGAAAAGAAGCCTCTCTTTACCTGAGAGCAATGGAAGATGGGAAGATGAACCCAATACAAACTACTACAGTAGCCCCTCTGAGTTGAAATGCATCCCAAATACTGGGTATGAATGATGCCGTGAGTAAAATGGTTCCAATTAATATGGTAGTGATCAAGATGAACCTCTTATTATCCGAAAGAAGGGGCTTTTTGGCTACAAATATAAGCCCATCAATATTAAGGTGTAGCGCAAAAAATACAAGAGGAAAGACCAACACTAATTTACATTGTAGGTCATGTGATCAATGCCATTCATCACAACATTGCAAAGAACTCCCAAGTTGGTGTCCAAATTGGCTAGGATATCATCCATAATTTGGTCTCGAAATAGAAGAACACCAAAAAATCTTGTAGCTATGCATACAGTCGAGCACGATACCAATGACTCATATACTTTTAAAGTACAAATTCAGCTAATGAACTCTAAGATACTAAATTCAGGTGCAGGACGAAAGGTGAAAGGAAATAATCCATACCATTGAAATGACATATGTAAGCAGTCACAATAACTAGTACCACAGTGAAAATCTTAAGGAATGAAGTATGATCAACAATATATGGTAACCATCTTGGTGCTTGGATGGTGCCACTGAACAAATTTACAATTGTAATACCATTTATGATCACAACAAATACAAAAGCGAGTGCAACTGATAATGCATAAGTGAATTTCAAAGAATCTACAAATTCATGAAAATGAACCCATCAATATAATCATCAAGATTTCAACATTTTAACTCATTAAGGAATGACGCAAGATCCACATCCTTGAAATCATATGTCGTTTCCAATAGGGTAATATGAAAATTTAGACAAATTTCTACACATATGTGATCAGTATGTGCCATTCCTAAGATATGTTGAATCATTTCCATATAACTACATTAGTTATTAGACTTTTAAATCCCTGATAGTTGTGAAATGGCATAAATGAAATATGACTTTTCTGAAAATCACAATGCTAAAACATGCTTACCAGAATGATCAAAGTAGACTTACCCACTCTCTTGAAAAACACCAACGGAGCCAAAATAAGGACTATGGTGAGGACTAGGATCAAAAGACATCCATTCCACCAATGAAATCCAAACAATTATTCAAGTATACCAGCATGATGCACACCATTGATGATGTTCTAAATAACACATTACTTGCCCAAATAAAAAATCATCTCTATTAGACAAAGATTTATAATTCGAATCCATATATGATATGAATCATGCCTTAAGTAATATAAAAGTGGCACTTCTATAGGTAATTGGCCATTCAAATAAATATGAAAGGAATCTGAGAAAAGAATGTCACTCTTGAGGCATGTTAAGTCATGCATGCCTCATAACACACTTCAACTTTGTCAAACAAAAAAATTTGTTATTGTTTTAGCTTTCTACATTGTTCACAATTAAATAATTGGATTGAAATTTTAGAGGGTTGGACTTTTCCCATGATCTACCCATATTTAGTACTGTTCTATTTTGTGATGGTGAATAGCAGGCCTCAAAAATAACTCCATGCTCATTAGAGATGGCCATTTCTTTGGAGTATGCAACAATTTCATAAAATCACAATATAACCCAATCAATTTTACATAGAGAGGAAGCCATCTAGGGATGGGATTCTTCAAAATATGAAGGCTTAAATTTGTACAACTCAACTAGAATACATTCTTCCTCAGCATTCGAAGCCCTCAATTTCTTTATATTGTAAATGGATGTTTCCCAACACTTTGTAAGGACACAATTCTCTTACATATCTTACATTTTTCAGAGTCTACTTGAAAACTAACCTAATTTCTTATATTTGATTAGATTTTCAAATGAAAATTGTGAGTTCATCTAAAATATATTTGACAAGAATGCGAGTCTTGTCAACTTCATTACCAATTACCTCTCTAAACTCTATTCATACAGACTAGGTTTTCTCTATAGTATGTTTCTTTTCTTTCTCCATATTGTTTTTGATGGGGTAAAACAACTGTTTATTTTTCATTATTGTTTTCCATTACATTTGATTAGTGTTAAATGAAGAGACAAACTTAGGTATTCTTGTTAATTTAGGTTACAAACCCGAGACGTAAAGAGCCATGTTTGCTTCACATATGTAGTCCCTTTTTCTTCTACTTCATTTTTTGAAATTTTGAATACATATAGGGAAATGTTTTATTAGTTTTAATAATTCGATTATGATTTTCACATGTAAAGGTGTGTATGCCTTTCAATCTGGAACATATAGCATTAGAGGGAAAGTTACATTTCCATGTCCTAGAAATCTCTCCCAGTGAGCTTTTGTTGCTCCACAATTTTCTTATTTGTTACCACTGAGAATGACACTTCTCGGAGTAAAAAAACTCTCTAAAGAGTTGGGTGATTTGATATATTTATAAATTGGTGTATTGGTTAATGATAAGGTTGTTGAAAATAATTCCATGATAACCATTTCGTTCTAATCAATTCCTATAGTGTCTTAGCCAATGGATCTTTTCCTGCATGTTGGACTATAGGTCCAAAGGAGCATAAACTGCAGGCTTTTTTTTTAATGTAGGATGCACATATTTGTTGTAGACACTTTTGAAAGTAGACCCATTCCATAATATTTGTTGGGTGGAAGCTCAAAAATCACAGTCTCGCTTCTTTCTTTCTTTTTTTACATATCATACATTGTTTCAATTTCATTAGGATTCTATATGTTGCCTTCTACTGATTGCTTGAGGAATTTGTTGCTGAACTTCATTGTCCTAGATGAATCCTTCCAATGCCTTACATTTGATCAAGGATGCATTATTTTAGGTTGACTGAGCATAAGCCAAGAAGGATTCCCACCTGATGATTTCTATCCAGTGTTGCAGATATGCCATTGACTTACTATAATTGTCAATTGTAGCTACACTTTCATTCTTAGCCTTTTCCTATGGATCTATGTGCTATGTTGCTATAAAGGGTTACTTCAAGGATTTTGACAACATACCTAATTGGGAAGGAACAATGTTATGTCGCATAGGTATTGACCCTAGTACTCATGGGTTATTTCTAGACAAACTGATGTCTCATGCCATTGTGTCGTTGATGGTGTTAGCTTGTTGTACCGACTTGTATTCTCATTCTCCTTATCCTGGATTGTCCTAAGGAATAATATAGGGTTTTCCAACCTAGTAATTGACTCCCCAAACGTTTTTGTGGGAAAGAAAATGCTCTCCTTCCCACACAAATAATGCATAGATTCTAGGTTAATGTAGGTTGAGGATTATGTATGCCTACTTCCTCCATGTGAAAGTTTATTTTCAATTTAACCAAAATCATTCAATGTTAGTCTTGGAACCAAATTGAAAAGCATGAAATATTTTCCTTGAGGCATTTTCAAGCAAAATTCATAGGGAAATATACCAAGAATCAAATTTTGGAATGCAAAATTCCACCGTCTAGTGTGGGAAAGCCATTACACTTTTATTGGGATTTTGATCATTGCTTTTACATTAGTGGTGATGAGATATTAGGACCCAAGTTTGGAAGTAATGGCTAGGAAGGGAAAGTTGAGTGAATAAAAAATCTTCTGAAATGAAAAGAAAATGTCTATTGACATGGAGAATTGATGGTGAAATCCATGCTTTGATTCCTTAACTATTTGAACTTTTTTACAATGGCTACCATGAAATCACTGAATATGTATTTCTCATGCACTCATTCAACACCCTTGTTCATTATTTTCATAATCACTCATTGAACAACCTTTCTCATTAGTTTCTCATGGTGCAAATTGTTGTCTTGCAATGTATTATCTAGTACACGCTTTTGTTGTTTTTGTTGAATGTAGAAGTTCCAAGATACTCATAGTTGAACAGTTCCATGGGGCTGCTAATTTCATTGGTTCTTTTAAATATGGATTAGATGTTATGTCCCTAGATGGAAGAGAACATTTGCAGATTGATGCTGAGATGGGTGAATGGAAAACTTCACATTATAGTGAGAAAATCATCTTCCTCACAAGGGAGCTCTGCTCCTGCTTCTCACAGATTTCAATCATTGAATTCTATCAAATCCTTGTCTCTTGGAATCCCAGATAACCATCATTATACATACATATACTATCTCTAATCCTCCTAGAATTTGACTCCCATGGACTCCATCCATAATAAAGCAAATTATGTTTCTATGATGTCAAGACAAGCAATGAGCCCCCTACGATAAAATACAAACAATAGAAATAGAAACAACAATAGCCCACATGTCTATGTTGCCAATTCCCTTATTTCCACAAATAATATGTGTTGACACCTAATCCTCAGTGATTGGGAAACTGAATGTGAACAGTCATCGAGAAAATGAACTGAACAATCACATTCATGTATATATTAGATAGCTGGCTAAATGAATAAACGTATTAGTTTTTTGGAGTTACTCCTGGCCTGACATGGTATCAGAGCACAGGTCCCAGGTTCCTTTTTTAGGCGTCCCTTGTAACTCCTGTCCACTGCCTGCTCTCTGCTCCTCTCTGTCCCATCTCTGAAAGAATGTCTCCCTACCTGAAAACTGCATACCAAATGGTGTCATAGGTGAAACGCCTCGCCTGCACGCTGCTGAGTGATACGCTGCTGAGTGAAACACTTGGCCTGCACGCTACCTATGCACGCTGCTTAGTGATATGCTGCTGAGTGAAACGCCTAGCCTGACAGGTATTCATCGCTATTATTTTTTCTATTAAAACAAATTCTTGGAGAGGTGTACCGCTTTCGTCCTCAGTCTCCTTGGTTCATGAGAGCCCAAACTTGGGTGCTATGTGCTTTTTGCTTTAATTTTTTGAAAACGGTCAGATATCCCCTCATTATCTTCAAACTAGCTCTCCTGCGCTCATCTTCGAGACCCGTCTGGTACTTAGACGGTTGTTCGATCCCTTCTGGTGAAAGCGTTGTCTAATCATCTAGTATCAGTGGAAGGTGCACTGAAAATGTTGGAAATGCCACTGTAGCTCTGCCTTAGATGACGGATGCGAGTCCCACTACCATGGAAAGATTTTGCCAAGAACGTCGATTGGCATAGATCAAAACCTTGACCTGCGGGGAGTTAACCAGTGCACTCACCAAGACTGGATTGTCTTACCCATGATGGTGTTAACTTCATCAGTGGCGAGGAGATGCGGTTTGATTCCGTTATTTTAGGACACGTAGTTTGATACTTTAGGAGTTGTAATTCTGGTATCATGTTTTAATGCATACAAGGTTGAGCACCCTAAGTTTGTCGGGGGATTTCATAAGTGAGATCCATTAACTTGAAACTATCCAAAAACGATACAAATGCCTGCCTGTTGCATTGATTGAGATTGATTTAGTAACTGAAAAGAAAGAAAAGCTACTGCAACTTTGTATGGGCTTCAAAACACTTTTAAGGGAGCGGCACCTGTCAAAGCTTTCGCCATTGAACCCTGTCATTCAAAACACAGTTTTTTCGGAAATTCATTTGGTCCTTGGTTCTTCAATGTGCTCTTTTGAATTTGTTATTTTCTATTGTTGGAATTGTCAGCATCCCCTATGCTCAAATGCCGTTCATAATTCCTGTCTAAAAAAAAATTGTGATTTCAGAAAGATATTAATGGTATATTGAGCAATATATATTACAGTGGTAGCAAGCGCTCAAACATTTTTTTTTGCGGTGATATATGTTATCAGTAATATAAATGGCGTAGTAGAATTTTGAATGATTTTGAATATATTTCCATATCAAAATCATTTTTTTAGCAGCGGAAGTTTTTTAAGAGCAAATTTTTTTTCTCACCATCAGAAGTATTAGTATATCAGCGAAAGTTTTTTTATACCAGTAGAAGTATTTTTTTACAGAATGCATTCAATCATCTCTATGATAGGAATAGTTCTCACTGGCAAGGAGAACTATCATGACTGGTCTCGGATGGTACAACACACCCTCATTTTCAATGAGCTGTGGAAAGGAGTGTGTGTCGGAGAAGGAGACAGTGACCCAGAAAAGCCTACATCAGACAAAGAGCTCACCATC
>APFE031183105.1:34035-66967 GCA_000404065.3 Pinus taeda
TTTAAGAATTTGAAAAATCAAATTCCACATCTAAGAGAAAGGGGGGATTCTATAACTAATCACATGTTGGGAATCGTCTCTGAAGAAGATTCTCCCCCGTCTGGAACTCCAACAACGGATGATGCTTTAAGTGATGTAATTGATAGAATTGGGAGACTCAATCTTGATTCACTCCCAACTCAATCAACAGAGCAGCCTGGACCATCTCAGAAAGGTCCCCCAAAGTGGCTGACCAAGACACTTGAAAGTGTTCATCCTGATGAAATTGGAAAAACAGGAACCAGAAATACAAATCGACAAAATGGAGGTGATGTAGATGACTCTAATTCACCTATTGATATGGATGTTTCTTATGATTGTGAATTGAACTTGTCTACAGATTTTGAACCAACTTCCTTTAAAGAAGCTCCTTCTCATGATGCATGGAAAGAAGCAATGCAAAAGGAGTATGATGCCCTCATAAAAAACGGCACCTGGAAGCTGGTTGATCCTCCATTTGGAACCAAACCAATTGGCTGCAAGTAGGTCTACAAAAACAAGTACAAAGTTGATGGCTCACTTGACAAGCACAAAGCTAGGCTTGTGGCAAAAGGTTTTGCACAGAAGGAAGGGGTAGATTATGAGGAAACTTTTGCTCCCACAGCAAAATGGGCCACCATCCGGACACTCTTTGCACTGGCAGCTCAGAACGGTTGGAAAGTCCATCAAATGGATGTAAAAACTACCTTCTTGAATGGAGATCTTAAAGAAAATGTTTTTATGTCTCAGCCTGAAGGATTTGCTGTGAAAGGACATGAACATAAAGTATGCAAACTTGTGAAGTCCTTGTATGGCCTCAAACAAGCACCACGAGCCTGGTATGAAAAACTAACTGAGAATCTTCTGAAACTCAACTTCAATCATTTTGATCTTGATGGTGCAACTTTATTTGTCAAGAAAGTTGGCAAAACAGTTGTATATCTTGTGGTATATGTAGATGATCTTTTAATGACAGGGAACAATGAAAGTTATATTGCATCCATAAAGAAAGAATTAGGGAAAAGCTTTGAAATGACTGATTTGGGCTATGTTCATTACTATCTTGGCATTGAAGTAACCCAACATCCAAAATCCATATTTCTTTCTCAAAAGATATACATTGGAGATTTGTTAAACAGATTTGGCATGACAGAGTGCAGTCCTCTTTCTACTCCAATGGAACAAAACTTAAAGCTCACATCTATTGAAGGAAAGGAATTTGAGGATGCAACAAAGTACAGACAGCTTATAGGAAGTCTCATCTATCTCACTACTACCAGACTAGACATTTCATTTGCTGTTGGAATCCTCTCCAGGTTTATGCAAAAGCCTTGCGAGGGACATTGGTCTATTGCAAAAGGAGTTCTAAGGTACTTGAAGGGAACTCAAGACCTTGGAATCAAGTATACACAGGTAGACGACTTCAGCTTGATTGGATACTCTGATTCAGACTTCGATGGAGACAAAGAAACTGGAGTATCTACTTCAGGATATGCTATGAGTCTTGGATCAAGAGCTGTCTCTTGGAGATCACACAAACAATCAGTTCCAGTAGATTCCACAACAGAAGCAGAATACGTGGCAGCAGCTGAAGCAACGAAAGAAATTGTGTGGCTCAGAAAATTTCTTGAATATTTGCAGGTAAAACAAGTACAATCAACTCCACTCATGATTGACAACACCTCTGCAATAAAGTTTGCCAAGAACCCAAAGTTCCATGATCGTACAAAGCATATCAATACTAAATATCATTTGATCCGACATCATGTTGAGAACAAAAAAATCCATCTCCGCCATTGTTCCACAAATGAGAAAATTGCATACATCTTCACCAAAGCGCTTGGAAGAGAAAAGCTTGGAAGATTCAGAACGATGCTTGGACTCACCAACATCCCTTCAGATTAAGGGGGGGAATGTTGACACCTTACCCTCACTGATTGGGAAACTGAATGTGAACAGTCATCGAGAAGATGAACTGAACAATCACATTCATGTATATATTAGATAGCTGGCTAAATGAATAAACGTATTAGTTTTCTGGAGTTACTCCTGGCCTGACAATATGGATGCTAAGTTCTTCGAACCTCTCACAAATACCTACAAGCTTCACATTCTTGATGAATTCAGTGACATCTAGGCTGAGAATAGTGAACGGTATAATAAGACATTGGCTTTGAGCAATGGATTTACAAAGCCTTTCTCCAAGGTTTTTTCCATTCATTTTGCATTTGATTCCTTTTACAAGAGAATAACTTAAGCCAAACAAGCAAGTGCATTTTCTATTATGAGTAGGATATGTAACATTGTGCCTAATTCACTTTTATTTTTGTTATTGGCCTCTAAGAAGTGTTTCGTTCAACATAGATTACTTCCAAGTAGATTCATAAATGATGTTACACTAAAACATTATTTGGTAGAACAACTCTAAAAGTTTGAATAATTTTTAGTTTAGAGTAATAATAAAAATAAATGGCAGAGCTAAATTTATTTATTAGCTACAAAGTAAACAGTTCCAAAGAAGCCAATATCTAGATCACATAACATCTTTTAGCAAGTCAAAGAACAACTTGTACCATGTATTTTTCTTGAAAAGAGCATAGATTTCTCCACTTAACATATCACATCTCTCTTCATCTATGCTTTTCTTCCATATCCTACCGCCTTATTACGTTTCCTTTCTAAGATCTGGTGCAATTGCTAGTTTATTTTCCATGCATTTTTAATATAGTAACTCTATATTATAGTACCAATTCTGCTACCAATTATGTTTTGCATAAAAGGCAAGTACTAAGTAGAAACACTACATATTACACTTGTTTTTATGTTGAGGTGTTTATTATTGGATAGGGTTTCCAAAACTTGTATGTTTATTTTTATGTTGAGATGCTTATTTTGGAATAGGGTTTCCAAAATTTTCATTTAATTATGTCCATAGGTGTGTTTATTTTGTAACAAACTTTCAGGATTTTAATTGAACTATTGATAATTTATATGTGGGTGGTAGGGATTTAAATTCCATATAATATTCTAGATATTCATTGTACTATCCACATATCAAAGACTAAGATTTATCTTAGAATTAGTTATGCATTTTCCATGTAATTAATTAAAAAAATGTCATGAACAATATTTATGGTTTTTTGGGCATGTGGGATTGGTAAGCCATGGTATTATAGAAATTCCTATTTACAAGTTAAGAACTCCATGATAAAGTGGGGATGAATCTCCATGGTTAAAAAAATTATTACATGTTATTTTAAATGTATATATGATTAACTCATATATTATTTTATTTGTAATTAATAATTATACTAATTTATAATAAAGTTATAATTTAGTTATATGTTTATTTAAATTTTGCAATGTGAGATGTATAATGAGGTAAGTGTTTTATCATCTATAATAATTTCCAAACCATTTAAATTATATGGTTGTGCTAGTTATCATTCATTATTAAGTGCATTGTAGGATTTAACCTCAATATAATATTTTAGAATATTATTATGGTATTGTAACAAAGCTTGTTTACATGTCAATAATCCTCATGGTAAAGGGGTGAATCTTAATCATGGAATCTTGTTAAATCATTTTTAAATGTATATATTTTTAACTCAGATATTAATTATTTTTATAATCATAATAACAACAACAACAACAACAACAAAAACAATAATAATAATAATAACAATAATTTGAGCCTAAGGGTTAACTTTAGTTGGTTGAGTCCCCGTCATTAAAATACCTTTGCTATTGAGAAGTCACGAGTTCAATTCGCTCAACACTCTTGGGTTCAAGCTCTATTGTTGATGTAACGTACCCCCTACTATCCCTAGCCCCAACTAAGGGTAAATTTGACCCAACCTCGAAATTCCAATTATGGAAATGGGATATAAATTTGTTGACCATTTTAAACCTTCTCAAAACTTAAAACAAATGTCAATGTTTCATCTGTCCCTTGAATACCTTTCCAGTGATATCAAATTTTTCTCAATATAACTCCTGGATCAAAATATATGGTCAGTTAAAGTTTGGAAAATCAATTAGTGCCACATCACCTAACTTGCCATGTGGCACTCATGTGGTTATCTCATCATGCACCATGTCATACCATAGGGTAGTTTTTCACACACTAATACTAGGTCATAAATTAAGCCCTCTCTATGGCTCACATGCCCTAACTATATATATATACACACACATTGTCTGCGGGAACAGCCTTGTTGTGGCCATGTGACCCCGGGAATAAAATTCTAGCAGGTTCTAGTACAAACCCTTGTTGAAATTGTTTGAGACTACCTTCTAGGCTATGTGGATCCTTGGTGGTCCCTCCTATGTGAGTCTCAAATTATTCCAATGGCTATTGTAGCAAGTTCGGTGCTCCACCACTTTCACCTTAGCCTGCTGATTAAATCCCAGGAATTTCTCCCTAAGGCTCCCTCGTAATGTGCATGGATTCCTCTTGTGAATGTACCGAGGTTATGTGGTAATGCACACCTTGCAATATTCCTTAGTCTCCCCCTTGACTTGTAATCAAACATGTTCATGCCACACGAATGTTTTCTTCACCAAATGGGCCTAATGCACCATGTCAACTCGGGACTTAAATCCTAGGAATTATACCATATCCCTTGCTCGAAATACCTGGGGTCTAGGGATCCATGGTGACGCCACCATAACTAAATTTCGAGGTGATGTTATCCACCTTCACACCCTCCATGTGGCCTCAGTCCCAAGTAGGTCTTTGACCCATGTTTTTCATATATTTCTCGTTATATGAGATATGGGTGTTCTCCACCTTAACGCATAAAATGCTTAACCTATGACCCCACCTTTCCATGGCATCCTGGTATTTCAAGTCTAACGATATTTTCCCCACCTTCCATCAAATTATTCGGGGTACCAAACCTTCAAGACATGTGGGAACCTCTAACACTTTGCAACATTCAATAGCCAGGATCTCTCCTACCTTCATGCTTGGAAATGGCGCCTAGTCACACGTCGCTTAGGCTTGATTCTTTGTTTACTCCTACAGACCCTAGATTTCCAATCCCACAACACTTGGTCACGGTCAATGTATGTATAAAGGGAACTTTTCCCAAGCATCCAATGTATATTTTATGGACATAAAAGGGTGTATTCAAGCCCTTCTGGGAAATCCCTTGTAATGGCCTTGCCAATATTAATAGGTCTAGAAGGAAGAAAGGCAGCTTAAGAGTAAGTATTTATGTCTTCTCTTTGTTTCATTTTGTGTGATTAGACACCTATGTTGAGATCTTGTTCCACAATTAATTCTATATTTTCCATCTCTGCTTTATCATTTTATTTGTGTGTACTTATTGAAAGTACCATTCTTCTTGTAGTTGGATGATTAGGTTCTTTGTAGAATATATAACAAAAAAATAAGTACTAAGAAATTAGCACTAGAGTAGAAGGAAAGCTTCAATTATGTACCAATGGAAACCGTTGATGAAAAGGAGATGAAGGATCATCCCATCTTAACTTCAATCAATCATATTTCCATTGAACAAAGCAACTTATCCTTTGACCATTTGATCAAATTTCGATCTTCTCCAATATGCTACAACATGGTTCCTCCTTGTGCTTCCCCATTTCCTTTCTTCCTTGCAAGCTTGTTAATACTGCAATATTGTTGTGAGTCTCTGACATATTTATCATATATCTGATATCTACAAACCAAAACTTCCTAGAAACAACATTTGACATTGGAAAAATCTACAAGGAATCATCCCTTTTCTTGATCAGCATGTCTCATTCTATCTGTCATGGAATTGTTGCTTCTCTCCCTTTAATACCATACATAAATATACTGAATCATTATACAACAAGTAAATAATCAGTGCATGTTCCAAATCAAGTTGGATAATTAACTTTTTTGGGCAGTTGGTGGTGTGAGAATTCTTTTTAACAAATTTTAATTTTGAGAATTCGATTTAAAACCACATAAAATAAGTTGATTCATGTACATCCATCAATCAAAAAATAGGAATTCAGTCTTTTAAAATTCACAAATTAATTTTTAATTTTCAAAATAATAAATTTAATATTTAATTTTACAAATACTTCAGTGGAATTTGTAAATTGTTTTCAAACAAATTACAAATTAATTAAAAGTCAAAGTTTTTTTTGACCATAAATGAAAACAATATAACATGTGGAAGATATGGACAATATATCATCCCATCATTAAATTTATACGTTGGAACTCATCCCAACTTGAATTTATACAACCTTCAAAAAAAATTTAATCTTACACATTACAACTTCATCAACAATAATATATATATATTATATATATATATATATATACATATGAAAAAATATCATACCATCATTAAATTTATATGTTGGGACCTGTCCCAACTCTTCCATTAGTTCTTTGGATTTTCTAGCTAAGTAAATTGCTTCCAACAGTTTCCTTTCTTGCATATCTTGTGCCCATTTTTTGGATTTGTTCACCAATGTGACCCCAACTTGATTAATACAATCCCTTATAGTGGTCACCTTGACATATTCAATCTGGCACCTTTTAGAGGCTGGGACATTATCGAGCACTTTCATTGGGGTAGTTTCTAATACTCTTAGATCTATTCACATATCTTTTGGCCTTGCATTTGTTGGTTATAGTTCAAGTTGGTGTTCAATGTTTGTTGGTTCTTTTCTCCATGACATGTTCTATGTGGGAAATGGTTTTAACTTTTGTCTTTCCTAATGACCTCTTCCTACCCCCTCGCCTCTCTACCTTTTTTTTTATAATGTTTTGGCCTCCCTCCAATTATTGTTTAAAGCTTTTGTTGGCATCCCCTATCTCTATTACGCTTCCCCTATAGTATCAATTCTTGAGTCTTGTATTTGGTTTTGTCATCTCCTAAGCATCATGCCTTGGCACTGCATGTGTAGTCACTAAAGGAGGGTGGTCATGGACCCCTAGGTAAAACTCATGCCCAAACGCAAGTATAGGAGGCTACATCCATCTACCAATATATTATCCCTTTAGACATTCATGCTGAGATTCGTTATCTGAGATCCCACTCTCCTAAAGACCATCAATTTTTCAGAGATTCTAAAATTCTTGAGGAGCTATCCCATTAGCTTTTTAACCCTAGTCACACTAGGATAATAAGGGAACTATACCTTAACTCTATTACCCTTCATTGACAGTTGAAAACCCTTCTAGGTAGAGTTCCAAAGGAGAAACAAGAGTAGTATAACATTTTCTTTGCCCTAAATGACATCAAGCATGCCCAACAGTATCAATGTTTGTGCTTGGAGAGTTTGGATGCTAGGATAGCCCACTTGGAGAGTCATCTCTAGTGTGAGGAAAAGCATACATATCCTTGAGGTTCTACTGCAAAGGATCATGCTCTAGTTATTTCCTCGAACTCCTGATTTTATGTCATGTATTACAATAGCACTTCTATTTGCAATTCAATAACTAAAAGGTTTATTTACTTTGAGAAATTGTTTTTATCTTGATCGGGATTTTTCCTCCATAAGTGGTCAATATATCTAGTTTCCCTTGTGGTAGATTGAGTCTGCCTACAGTGAACTCAATAAACTCATGAACATCTCATAGTTATAACCCGATGTTTTGATTTTTTGAGGTAATACCAATATAAATGTTGAAATGTGGCTACAAGAATATTCCAATTTAATTTGTCCTTGAATTAAATTGAGAACTAAAATCAAATTTAGTCTTAACAGCTACTTGGAAATAATTAATTAAGTTATTTTGACTTAATTAGTTGGATAAATTCAAGTTAGAAGTATTTCTAAAGTCATGCAAGAGTTATCCCTTAAATTAAGGAGATAAGCCTTAAATTAAGGAGACAAGATTGAGTTCTATTTGAGTTGTAATTAGTTAACTCAGTTTACTGAGTTAAGTCCAGTTAAATTATTTCCAAAATGTGTGGAACTAATAGAGAGTTAACAGTTAGTTGATGCATGCATGCACTCAACTAGTGTACTCTAGTTAACTGAAGATTCCCTCATCAAAAACTCATGCATGTCTATTCTAAGAAAGACCCAGCTAGATTAAATTCAAGGACAGAGTACTATTAGTTTCATGTGGTTTCCTATAAAGAAAACTCATGCATGCAAAAGGAATAATTCCTTGAGGATTGCGTAGTTTTGATAGTGTGTGAGACCAGGAGATCATCCACTTGGTAAATTGGTTTTCCACTTGGTTGAAGGAGATCATTCGAGAGGAAGAGCGCAAGGAAATAGGAGCTTGGAGGGTAGAGAGAAAGGTTCGAGAGCAGCCAATATTTCCTGTGAGCATCTGTGAGGATTGTACTGAGAGATGGCTAGCTGTGAGAGCTAAGGTTTTGTATAATCTCTATGTATTTCCACCTTGTATGATAATACAGACAGTGGGGTTTTTAGCTAAGGCTTTCCCAAAAGTATTTTCATGTGTATTGTGCAATTGATTCTTCTTCTTCTGGTTATCTTGTTCAGCTCAATTTTTAAGCTTCCGTAAATTGATAGTAGAAGTAGGTTATAGTATTCAACTTTGATTTATATTGCATTATCGGGTTAACCTACATAGCAGATTTTCTACATGGTACCAGAGCTGGATTTGTAGAGAATTTTCTGCATAGTAATGGAGCTGTGAACAATATACTGAGTAGAGAATTCAAAATTTGAAGTTCTGGTTTGCAGGTGCAAACTAAATTCATATCATATTTCAAGGTTGACCAATGGTGTTCTATGGCTTGAGACTCGAGTATGCCTTGGAAGATAGCATGAATTACATAGCATGGAAAGATAGAATGGAGGTTGTATTAGAAGACAATGGCTTGAAGGATTTCATTGATCAAGAAATCCAAAAGCCAGCTTCAACTAATGCACAAGAGTTGGCTAAGTGGAAGAAGTGTGTGGTGAAGGAAAGAAGGATCATCATTGAGGGAGTTCGAGACCATATTGTCTCAAGTCTCCGTGGGAAGGATTCTCAATTTGCAATGTGGAAGACATTGAAGTACCTCTACAAGAACAGTATCGACCAGAGGAAATTGGCACTCAAGGATAAGCTTCGAAGAATCAAGATGGAGAAAGGCAATACTATTTCTACATATCGGAACAAGCTCACCACCTGTAGAGATGAGCTTGGCAGTGTGGGAATAACTATTGTCGATGAAGATATGGTGAGCTTCATTGTGTTGGAAATAATACTAGAAGGGGGGGTGAATCAGTATTATTAGATCAATAATTTAATTTTCAAAACTGATTTGTATATTCTACTTCAGCTTAGTGAACTTAGTGAACTAGCATGTATACGCAACTATACTTAAAGAAACCAACGTATATGCAAAGATCTTTTGATTTACCCAAAATTATCATGTAGTGAACTTTAATCAGTATATTAGCAAATTCATTAGACAGTACAGTAAGAGCAGAATAAAGAATCACACATAAGAAACACACATAAACACCAAGATATAAGGTGGAAACTCAATGTGGGTGAAAACCACCTGCTGCAATCGTCTCTGTCTTCTTTTCATAATAAGAGAATTTTGTTTACAATTTTTGTACTGGTGCAACCTTATACCAGTACACAGGCTTCTACCTGCAAAAGGCTACAACCTTCTCTCATTCTCCAGCTTCTACTGGAGGGAGCTACAACCCCCTAGCTCTTGTACTAGCTGATATGTTTACTAGTACATAGGTGCTGGCCTACAGAAGGCTACAACCTTCTCCTTTCTTCCAGGGACGACTTTTCATAAATTTTTAGATTGGATCCATCAACAACATCATTCAATCATCAAATATATATGCATCAACCAACCTTCTATTGAACCAACCACAACCAAATCAATCAATCACTTTGATCTTTCAGAATGTTATCACTAGAATACAGTAACCAAAACCCAAGCCAGATCCCAGAACACTGCAACAACAAACAACAGTAACTAAAACATAGATTATAAGGTATACGGTACTTTCTTATGCTGAACCCGTGTGTATACACTTTTTCCTTAAATCTAACCAGCGTATACATCTGCAAAAATTAATTCATAATTCTGCAGCTATACCAAACTTTTGTTATACCCAGATCATATCATTTACAGAATAATATATGCATCAATATTCAAATCTAGAATATTCATGAGCAAAAACACATAATTATAGTTCAATTTATGCCTTAAGATCCCAATCCATCATTAGATCTTATCCTCCATCTGCTAAGGTTCCTCCTTGGTTCAGATCCAGCAATGAACCATAAACCAATAACCTGCATACTAGATCTCCTTCTTCATTAGATATTCAATGCTTGAATACCTTGGCCTAATGATCTTCTCCTCCTTTGATAGTTTTAGGCCTTTCTCAATACCATGGACCAAAACCACTTAGGACCAATACCTTGGATCAAATACCTAGGGTAAATACCTCGAATCAAATACCATGGACCAATACCATGGATCAAAATACCATGGACCAAATACTTCGAAACAAAACTTAGTTTTCCAAGGTATACACACTTTCCTTTTTGTGAAAGTGTGGGTGTACATTATACGCACCTTTGGTTCTATTAACCTGCATATATACGTGGCTTGGTCAATGGTGAACCTGCGTATACCTCTCTTTCTTCATTCTGTAAAGACTGATCTATCATTCTTTGTTGTTTTCCTGGTATACTATGATCTTTCATCTGAGTGAGTTTCCTTATGAACTGATTCCTTGAAATTGCCCTACATTTCATCACATCTGAAGCTACCCTGCATTTCATCACATTCTGTCACATCTGATATCTCTTTTGTAGATTCATCTAGTTACCATATACAAGTGATTTGTTCTGCTACAAGTAGGTCGCCATCAAGTACAACACATACATCATAATGCCAAAAATCTCCCCCTTTGGAATTGATGGCAACAACAACGACACCAAGTCATTCTCCCCCTTTGACATCAAGGGCAAAGGATCATGCTCCCCATGAGTCCATGTTGAATTTTCTCATATGTTGAAGTGTGTTGATTGAGCTCCCATCCCCTCCTAAGCATAAGCAAAGTTTGCAAAAGGATGTTCTAAAAGAAGAACATGACTCTATACATGCATCACAAATGACCTTGCTATCACCAATGAATCATACATACATCCATCAACCAAGTGGGGATATACCAAATTTGACTCATCCACCCAACCAAGTGGAGATATATCAATTGTTTATACATGAAAAAAACAAGAAACATTACATCACCCATCCCATGCATAGTGGGTTACAAATTAGGTCTTTTTCATGACCGTTACATTAAAAGATATACATGACATGTATAACAGAGACCAACTATCCTAAACAAGACCATGATAGTCATTAGCAACTATCATCAGCAACATCTAACAATCAGCATTGACCAACAACCATGCTCTCCCCCTGAACCTATTCCACTAAAACAAAATCTGCACCCATATCTTCTAAGATAATGCCGACAATGCATTATTAGAAGCATATGCTGCCCCTGAACCTGTGCCATATGTTCACTATCAGATATATATCAGAAGAATTATCAAGGCATCATCATCAATCATATATATATATCAAGTTATCAACAAATTATGAGAGCCAACATATTTCCACATGTCATCAACAGACTGTAACCATCATCAAGCAGAGCAGATAATTCACTGAACCATATCAGACCCCTTTCTCCTGAATTTGGCCCATTGCTTTTCTTCAAACCAGCATATACGCAATTGTACCCACAAAAACCAATGTATATACATGATTAGGCTTCATGAAACTTGCGTGTAACCACCTTTCTCTGAAGAAGATAGTATTTAATAGTAGCATGATGCATCAACTACTCCTAGATTTTGTCTGAGATATTCAAATGTCTCTCTTGGAAATGGTTTAGTGAATATATCAGCAACCTATTCTTTGGAGGGAACGTATTCCAATTTGACCTTTTGTTCAAGCACTTGTTCATGTAGAAAATGATATTTGATAGGTATCTTCTTGGTCTTGGAGTGCATGACTGGATTCTCTGAAATACTGATGGCACATGTATTATCACATAGAATGGAGATGGGTGGAGTAAATGTGATCTGAATGTCTTGCAAGGATTTCATTATCCAAAGTAGTTGTGTGCAACAAGATGCAGCAGCCACATATTTTGCTTCAGCTGTAGATGATGCAATTGAACTTTGTTTCTTCCTGAACCAAGACACTAACATGGAACCCATATAGAATGAACCAACACTAATGCTAATTCTGTCATCAACACTTCCTACCCAATCTGCATCTGTATATGCATGAAGTGCAAGATCTATATCTCTAGCATACAATAAACCAAAGTTCTGTGTTCCTTGAAGATATTTGAAAATCCTTTTGACTGCCTGAAGGCGTGTTTCCTTAGGATTTGCTTGGAATCTTCCAACTATTCCGATTGCATGCATGATGTCTGGTTGGGTACCTGTTAGATAAAGCAGACTGCCAATCATGGATCTGTAAGTTGGTTGATGTGCTAATGTTGATTCATCATTTGAGCTAAGACTGCATCCTGTTACCATTGGGGTACATACTGGTTTAGAGTCTTCCATGCCCTACTTTTTCAGGATCTAATTGAGATATTTGGTTTGTGAGAGGAAAATACCATCTTTATTCTATTGAACTTGTAGACCAAGGAAGTAGGTGAGCTCACGAAGCAAGGACATTTCAAATTTTTGTTGCATTACTGAGGCAAAATTTTGACTCATGATTCTTCATTGCTACCAAAAATGATATCATCAACATACACAACAATTATTAGCAATTTATCAGTGTCCATATTTGTATATAGATTGTTATCTGCTAACCCCTTTGAAAAACCTTGTTGGTGGAGATATTTGTCAAGACGGTAATACCATGCTCTTGGAGCCTGTTTTAGACCATAGAGAGCTTTTCTAAGTTTTCATACAAGTTTTGCATCATTTCCAAGAATCAATCCTTTTAGTTGTTCAATATAGACTTCTTCTTCTAAATCTCCAGTAAGAAAGGTAGATTTTACATCCATTTGGTAAACTTTGAATTTCTAAAAACTATAGAGAGAAAGAAACATTCTTATGGCTTCAAGTCTAGCAACAGGCGCAAAAGTTTCTTCAAGATCTATACCTTCTTGTTGAGCATATCCTTTGCAAACAAGTCTGGCCTTGTTTCTAATAGCTTCTCCATTTTTTTCAGCTTGTTTTTGAATATCCATTTAGTTCCTATGATATTCTTATCATGAGGTCTAGGAACTAATTCCCAAGTATTATTCTTTTAAATTTGCTCAAGTTCTTCATTCATGGCCTTGATCCAACATTCATCTCTGAATGCTTCATTCACATTTTGAGGCTCAGTGGAGGATAGTAATGGTAGATAGCTTGAGGTCTTGGAAATAGCTTTTCTTGTCTGCACACCTACCCCTTTTTCCCCCAAAATTTGAGTTTCTGGATGATGCAGGAGCATCAAGCACTTAGCCAACAATGTGACATCTTGGTCACATGTTGTGGCTAGTTAAAAATATATTAGACTTAGAAATAGTTTAAATAATATATTTTATTAAATTTGCTATTTATTTTAGGATTGTAGTTGTTTAATTAAATACGACATAATAATAGAGTTGGTTTCTTTCCCTGTGTGGAATAGAACCAAAATAGGGAAAATGCTAAATAATAGGGGGTATTAGTTTGTTGAGAAACTCTAGAAGAAATCTATTCTGAGAAGAATAGTTTCTCATATTTGTATAAATTAGAGAAAGGTTGAAGGTGTGGGGAGAGTTTTGAGTGTGTGATCTTGGAGAGCGTAGGTGTGGTGTGACTGTTTGTTTTTTGGGCAAAAAGCTCCAATTAAATAAGAGGACTGTGTTTTTTGAATAAAACTGGAGATCGTTCTTTGTGAGAAGTCATTGAAACAAATCTTTGTTTTTTTATTACTGTTGCTGTTGCTTATGAATAAAAAAAATATTGTTTGCACCAATGTGTGATGGAAATCTGTGTTATAATGTAACAGATTAGATTCGTATCAATGGAATGCTAAACTATGGTTTCAATTCAAATATATGTGACATGTGTTAAGTTTTGTGCGTGGAATCTTCCCACAGAGGATAATCAAGAAACCAGACTGCGTGGATTTCGGAACAATGCGGATTTGGAATTTGTGATTCCTGAAATTTCGCCTCAAAATCGTGGAGGTTGTTAATTGCCAGTTGTAGAACGAATCAGATTGGATATGCATTAACTGGCAGTTGTGTATTGGATCATGGGAAAAAAATGCAATTGACTTGGCCATATCGAATAGTGGATTCGATATGAAACAGAATCTGGTGGCTTCCGATGCGTTGGGTTCGAATCACCATTTCGGGAGGAGTCAATCATTGACAGTGCCATTCCAAATCACAGCAGATTGAGAAAAATGCAGATGGATCTAAGTTAATGGAGCAGAGCGAAGTTTTAGTACTTCCTGTTCCAGACCAGCAAAGCTAAAACGTAAATCTACAGTGGAAAAGCGTTTTTGGGTATAGATGTATTGTGTAAAATCGTTTTAACACATATATAAAACGATTTAGTGATGTTTATGTTTTGGCAAATGAAATAGATTGCATTGGAATGTTTTAATCGATATATGGTTATTTTATTCATTGCAACACTAATAACACAGATGGGGCATAAATGGTTTTGATGACATTTGTAAATTGCAAAGAATGCAACGTAGATAGGTGGCAAATGTTTTTGTTCCATTTGAAACCAGTGCATGTTACCTATTATGCGTTGGTAAAAGAATTGGAAGGCTGCGTCTGTATGACAAATCGAAACAATTAGTTCTCATATTTAATTGTAACAGGGTTTTCATTTCGACATTCCACCTTCTTAAAGATAAACATAATTTTTCTGTTTGTATTGTTGTTTGTGCTATAAATTGTAACCTAATTGGATTGAGCACAGGAGTTCGGGGCATCACTAGATGATTTTTTCTGAACATACCTGGACGGAGTCTTTTCTTCTATCGTTATCTCTTCTTCTGGTGCTTCATTGGCTTCTTCTTCAGAATCAGTGTGATTTGATGTGGGAAAATGATCCTCACCTTCTTCATTGTCATGATCTTCGGTTTTTATTTATTTTGGATTTTTTTATGTTTCATCAACTACAACATCAATATTTTCAATAATTTCCCAAGTCTTTTGTTATAACATTTATATCCTTTACTTCAGGAAGAGTAGCCAAGAAGAATGCCTTCATCTGCTCTAGGTTCAAACTTTCCAAGTTTTTCATCAGTCCTTTTGATGTAACACTTGCTTCCAAAAACTTTGAATTACTTTACTGTAGGAGTTTTACCATACCAAAGTTCATGCAGAGTTTGAGTGTTGTTTACCTGAACATTTCCTTGGTTGAGAACAGTGACAACGGCGAATGCAACTTCACCCCAGAAGGTTGCAAGAGTTCCAGATTCATCTAGCATAGCATGAGCCATTTGTTGAATAGTTATGCTCATCCTTTCTACCACTCCATTTTGCTGAGGAGTCCTTGCAGTGGAGAACTGCCTTTCTATTCCATGTTGTTCACAGAAGTCAAAGAATTCATCCAAGGTAAATTCCCCTCCTCGATCAGATCTGAGGCATTTGATTTTGCGATCTAATTCATTTTCAACCAAAGCTTTGAAGGCTTTGAACTTTTCAAATGCTTCATCTTTATGCTTTAGAAGACTTATCCAACACATTCTAGAAAAGTCATCAATGAACAATATAAAGTATTCTTCTCCACAAGGTGACTTTTTCCTTGATGGTCCACATAAATTAGTATGAACAATTTCAAGTGGCTTACTAGCTTATCCTTCCTTTTCGATGAATTTAGATTTGGTTTGCTTACCGAATTGACATGATTTGCATATAGTATTTTCAGGAATTTTGATATCTAGAAGATCTCGAATAGTCTGGAATATGCATGCTTTTCTTATTTGAGAAAAGCTTAGATGTCCCAATCTTTTGTGCCATAGCCAGTTTTCATCATTTTTGCTTAGATAACACTATTGTTGTCCTCCCTTGAGTATGTATAGGTTGTTTGGTGTTCTTGTACCTGTAATCACTATTTCTCCTATATCAAGCTCACCAAAAACACATCCATTTGATCAAAACACTACTTCATTTCCTTGATAACACATTTGACTCACACTCAACAGGTTATGTTTTAAGCCAAAAGACATAACACTTCTAGATTTAACTTTTTCTTTCAAGAAAATAGAGCCTTTACCTTTTATGACAGCAGGAGTGTTGTTTCCAAATGAGACACTCTTTTCCTTTTCTAAGGCATTATATGAGTGTAGTTTTTCTTTGTCACCTGTCATGTGTTTTGAGCATCCATTGTCAATGTACCACTCATTTTATTGTTGTTCTACATATAAGGCTATACCACATCTTTCTGTTTGTGGTTCTTTCTTTCTCCATATTTTGGGATTTAATGGAGTTTGCTCCTTTTGAGATATTTGCCGAAATTTTCTCCTGAATTCAGATTCGTCATGGCCAAAGTTGTTACAGATTGAGCATTCTATTTCATTTTCAAGCAGAGAAAAGTTATTATAGGAACTTTTCTTGATCCCTATCAGATTCCTTTGATTTCGCACTTCTCTAGTCATGATGGTTTTCTAAGCAACACATTGAGCAGCTTTGTGTCCAAAATTATGACATGAGAAACATTGACCATTAAAGAAGTTCCTGCGATTATCGAATCTACTGACCTGGGGATTGTAGTTTCTATTGATATTCATCTTTGAAGCAAATTTAGTACGATTTACCTGAGGTTGGTTGTGGCTTCTATTCATCCTTGAAGTAAATTGAGCCTGGTTTACCTAGTGATTTGCTTTATGCCTTTGCTGACGATTGTTAACTTTTCAGTGCTCCTTGATGCATCAAGATAGCTTTTAGTCGAGGTTGACAACTTCTATGATTGAGATGCTTCTTCAGTATATCCAAGACATGTCTTTATCAGAGGAGAACACTGCACTTCAATAATTTCATTTAAGGTTTCTGATCCTTTAGCAAATCTGAGATTGAGAGCTTTTATTTTCTCAAGATCCTTTCTTAGACCCACAATTTCACATTCTAGTTTTTCATTGTGTTTTTCTCTTTTAGCAAGTTAGTATGTCAAGGTATCTATAATCATATTCTTTTCTTCTAAACAAATTTTAAGTTTAGATATTTCTTCATAAATGTCATCTTCATCTAAAGCATCCAAAAAATCATCATCTTCATAAGTCATCATAAATCTATAGTCATTACTATTTTCATCTTCATCACTATTTGATAAACCATCACTATCTTCATGAGTATAGTAGCTATTTTTACTTACACTTTGTTTTCTATTCCATTTTGTAGATTCCTTCCCTTTATCATATTTATCTTTATGAGGACATTTGGCAACATAATGACCGACTCTACCACTGGCAAAACATTTGAAAGGTAATTTACCTTTCAATCCTCTGGAACCTCGTTGAAGTTTCTTGACAAAGTTTGCTTCTTCTTCTCCTTCTGAAATATGTCCTGATTCATTGAGTTCTTCTTTTCCTTTTGCTAAAGCTTTAAATGTGGCTTCTCTCATATATGATGGCAATTAGGATTTCGTGAAGCTATGTCATAGTAATAGTTTGTAGATCTTGCTTTTCTTCTATGGAAGATACTTTTGATTCAAATTTAGCAGACAAGGATCTTAAGACTTTTTCAACTAAGGTAACTTCCTATATCTCTTCACCGAGATTCTTCATGCAATTAACAACCTCATCTATATGCAAGAGGTAACTAGCTATACTTTCATCATTGTGCATCTTAAGAGTTTCATATTGAATTCTGAGAGCTTGTAGTTTAGCACGTTTTACCTGAGAGTCTCCTTCATAGCTTAGAATGATTTTGTCCCATATTTCTTTGGCTGATTTGAGCTGCATAGCTTGGACAAACTTTGGTTGTGACAGACTTCCTAATAATGTATTGACAGTCTTGGCATTGGTTTCATATTGCTTTTTACCTGCCGTATATATAGGAATTGCTGATGGAAATGTATATCCTCCTTCCACGATTTCCCAAACATCTGTTCCAAGAGATTGAAGGTAGTTTGTGGTTCTTACCATCCAATCAAAAAAGTTTCTCCCATCAAAGATTGGCAGTCTGATGGATCCCCCACTTTCTTGATTACTCATGATGATGGATCTACCTTCAAGCGATCAAGCTTCTTCGGAAGGACCTGCTCTGATACCAATTGTTGGAAATAATACTGAGAGGGGGGTTGAATCAATATTATCAGATCAATAATTTAATTTTCAAAGCTGATTTGTATATGCTACATCAGCTCAATGAACTAGCATGTATACGCAATTATACTTAATGAAACCAGTGTATATGCAGAGATCTTTTGATTTACCCAAATTATCATGTAGTGAACTTTAATCAGTATATCAACAAATTCATTAGACAGTGCAGTAAGAGTAGAATAAAGCATCACACATAAGCAACACACATAAACACCAAGATATAAGGTGGAAACCCAATGTGGGTGAAAACCACCTACTGCAATCGTCTCTGTCTTCTTTTAATAATAAGAGAATTTTGTTTACAATTTTTGTATTGGTGCAACCTTATACCAGTACGTAAGCTTCTACCTGTAGAACACTACAACCTTCTCTCATTCTCAAGCATCTACTGGAAGGGAGCTACAACCCCATAGCTCTTGTATTGGCTGATATGTTTACTAGTATGTAGGTGCAGGCCTACAGAAGGCTACAACCTTCTCCTTTCTTTGAGGGACCATGTTTCATAAATTTTCAGACTGGATCCATCAACAACATCATTCAATCATAAAATATATCTGCATCAACCAACCTTCTATTTAACCAACCACAACCAAATCAATCAATCACTTTTATCTTTCAGAATGTTGTCACTAGAATACAGTAACCAGAACCCAAGCCAAAACCTAGAACACTGCAACAACAAACAACAACAACTAAAACATAGATTATAAGGTATACGCTACTTTCTTGTGCTGAACTTGCATGTATATGCGCTTTCCTTAAAGCCAACCAGCGTACACATCTGCAAATATTAATTCATAATTTTGTAGCTATACCAGACTTCAGTTATACACAGATCATATCATTTACAGAATAATATATGCATCAGTATTCAGATCTAGAATATTCATGAGAAAAAACACATAATGATAATTCACTTTATGCCTTAAGATCCTGATCCATCATTAGATATTACCCCCCATCTGCTAAGGTTCCTCCTTGGTTCAGATCCAGCAATGCACCATAACCCAATAACCTGCATACTAGATCTCTCTCTTCATCATATATTCAATGCTTGAGTGCCTTGGCCTAATGATCTTCTCCTCCTCTTATAGTTTTAGGCCTTTGTCAATACCATGGACCAAAACCACTTAGGACCAATACCTTGGATCAAATACCTAGGGTCAATACCTCGGATCAAATACCATGGACCAATACCATGGATATAAATACCATGGACCAAATACTTTAGACAAAAACTTAGTTTTCCAAGGTATACGTGCTTTCCTTTCTGTGAAAGTGCATGTATACATTATACGCACCTTTGTTTCCGTTAACCTGCGTGTATATGCGGCTTGGTTAATGGTGAACCTGCGTATACCTCTCTTTCTTCATTCTGTGAAGACTGATCTATCATTCTTTGTTGTTTTCTTGGTATACGGTGATCTTTCATCTGAGTGAGTTGCCTTTTGAACTGATTCCTTGAAACTGCCATACATTTCATCACATCTGAAGTTGCCCCGCATTTCATCACATTCTGTCACATCTGATATCTCTTTTGTAGATTCATCTAGTTACCATATACAAGTGAGTTGTTATATTACAAGTGGGTTTCCATCAAGTACAACACATACATCATAATGCCAACATGCTCTACTGGCCTTCCAAAGAGTTGGAATAGCTACCAAGACTCTGTGAATAGAAGGGAGAAACTGTCAGATTGGGAACAACTATGGTCAGATATGATGTAGGAGGAGATCAGGAGGAGCACATGAGATGGTTCTTCATCCAAGAATGATGATGAAGGAAATCTGGCCTTAGTAAGTAAGGCAAGGAAAGGGGAGGGGAAGGCTTCCCATTCCAAATCGAATTCTTCTCATGGAGGGAAGAAGGGTGACAAGTCTAAAGTGAGATGCTTTACTTGTCACAAGATGGGAAATTATGCAACTAATTTCCCATTGAAGAAGTCCAAGAACGGATGCTTGGAAGAATTAGAAGGTGAGGCATTAGCCTCTTAGTTCGAAATGGACTTTACCCTCATTGCATGCATGGTGTCACCGATGATGGGTTTTTTGGTATCTTGACAGTGGAGCCTTGTTCCACATGACTGGTGATAAAAGTTTATTCAGTACCTTGGAGGAGAAATACCTCAAGATGCATATAGAGATTGGTGACGACTGAAGGTATAGTGTTTCAGGAGTGGGCAGGGTTTCTTTTCAGAGGGATCATGGAGCTCCTATCACCTTGATAGATGTGAAGTATGTGCCTAGACGTAAGAAGAACTTGGTATTGGTCGCAATGTTGGAGGACAAAGGCTACGATGTTATCTTCAGTAAAGGAAAGACATTCCTAAGACACATAGCCATGGGTCAGACCAAGAGGATAGGGATTCAGGTGAATGATCTCTATAAACTAGAGGTAGATGAATGTGCAACATTAAGTATGAAAGTATAATTGGTTCAAAGCCAAGACATTGGCGAGTTGTGGCACAAGCGGTTGGGCCATTTGCATCATGGGGCTTTGAAGATAATGCAACAGATATCTTTGGGACTTCCCAAAGCTAAACTTGAGCAAGTTGACACAAGCAAAGGTTTTACCTTGAGAAAGTACACCAAATCTTCCTTTCATGATTGAGATAGTCAAGCAAAGGCTATCTTAGAGTGAGTTCATACTGATGTGTGTGGACCATTGTCGACGACATCCACAGCAAAGCAAAGGTATTATGTGATTTTTATTGATGATTTTTCTCGTAAATGCTGGATTTATTTCATGTAGAAGAAGGACTAAACCTTCTCAAAGTTTTGTGAGTTCAAAGCTTTGGTTGAGAAAGAGTCAGGGAAGAAGATCAAGGCCTTAAGAAGCAACAATGGTGGAGAATATGTCTCTCAAGAGTTTAAGGAATTCTATGCAGCTGAAGGAATTAAACGAGTGTTGACGACACCTCATAACCCATAGCAGAATGGGGTGGTCGAGAGGAAGAACAGAACTATTGTAGGGCCAGGATGGGGATCTCGAATTTTTTTTCCATGGAAAATGCCCAGCCAAGGAGAAAATTCACAATGAGTCACCGAGGCAGAGCTACGATGGAATTGCTTTGTTTTTCTCATAAATTGCTCCAAGAAGTGTTCGAAGGAGCCTTGTTTGCGCTCATTGGTGGGGATTAAAGGGAAAAAGCTCATGCCATCTCATACTATTGCTATTTACCTTCCCAAGGGCCAAGTCATTTGTAGGGACCTCCAAAGCGAATGTTCAGTCTGGTCCCCCACATAGCCTCCACCTTCTTCTACAGAGAAGACTTGTAATGAAATGTCACAACGAAGGTCACTGTGAAGCCCTAGGTGGTGAGTTTCTTGGCAAGGTGCATGAATGGAATTAGGTGGCCATGACCAAGAGATAGTAGCATCATCACATGATAATCAGAGACGGTCCTCATTCTGTTCACCTTCTCCATCCCTTATGCCATTTTTATCAATTCGAAAAATTGGGATCACTAGAATGAGAAGCTCAACTGAACTAGAATCAGAAGCTCGCGAGATTTAGAAAAGGGAGCCGCTTCTTCAAGGATAAAAGGGGGATATCAAGAAATAAAAAGAATAAGAGTTTTCACATGAGGAAAATTTGCGTCCACTAACTGGTTAGTTGAATTGTATATATATGGAGAATCGTGCTACAAAGAAGACCAACGCTGGATCTTGAACAATTGATATTGACATTTAGTTAGTAAAAAGGCAAAAAACATGCAAAAAATGGTGATGGTATGAGTCGTATCACCTGTCTGTCCTCGTAGTTAAGGTACAAGGGTCAAATCATGGCTACACAAAGGGCCATTAAATTTTCTCGAACTTTTCGTGTAATAAGATGTTAACACTAAATATATCTCAAGTACCTTTTGGAATCTTTCAAGACATTTACTTGCCTTAATATCATATTTCTATAGTTCTTTCCAATATCATGCCTCATAATTCAAAAAATAAATTAAGGAAAAAATCTCTAGAATTTTTACATCCAAACTATCGATATCTATAATTATTTCCTTGGAGATTAGAATTTTTCAAAAATATTTATTTTCTTTTAATATCATGTTTTTGTAATTTGCTTTCATAGTTTAATATCATGACTTTATAATTCAAACACTAAATTAAGGAAAAAATAGCCATGATTTTTACATCCAAACTATTGACATTGATGATTATTTTCTTGAAGATTAGAATTTTTGTGTCAAGATTGTAAAACATGGTCAATTATTCGAAACCAACAATAGTATTGAAGAAGGTAAAACATGGTTAACTGTTCAAAACCAACAATGATAGTGAACTGTAAAATCTTTCTGCACAATATGTTATGAGTTATTTAACTCTTTTTATTTAAGATTATTAACAATATTTTATTATTTTTATTAAGTTAAACATTTAATTATGATTAAATATCTACCTGATAGGTGTTTTGTGTCCCTATGATGAGTTTTGCTAAACAAATTTAACCAATCACATCTTTCAATTTTCATCCTCCTCAACCTAATCATTTTTTACCATAATTTTTTACCACGTAGGCGTAGCTCAAATTCGAGGGCTCCGCTTGGGCGAACTCTCTGTATTTGGCCGGGTAGAATTCCTAAATTCAATATATTGAATTGTATAAGAGCGTATAGAATTCTAGCAAAATCTTTGTATGCCAATTGGCCAAAGTTCCATTGCTTAGAATCTGCGATAAACACTTCTGCTGAGGGTGTCACGTGATTCTATTCATAGTCAGACTATCTCAATATAGATTCTTCAACCCAAATGTTTATGTTGGAACTACTACACACTTACATGTGGACTCTTAGTTAGAGCATGGGACTACATGCAAGATTACATCTGCATTATTTACTCCTTGATTTGCTCCTTCTTTAACTCCACAACTGGTTAGTTCTTCTACATGATTTACTCCCTGATTTGCTCCTTCTTTAACTCCGCAACTAGTTAGTTCTTCTGCATGATTTACTCCCTAATTTGCTCCTTCTTTCACTCAGCAACTGGCTAGTTCTCTCCAGAACTTGTTGTAGGTGTTGAGTCTTCTCATTGATCACCACTATGGTGCATTACCTTGGGATCTTCACCCAGTAATGCTATATCATGAGCATTGTAACCTATTTTCTAATGAACCATTCTTTTGTTCTTTCAATTTTCTTTTAGTGTTTTTGCTCTGCAAAGCTGTGTCTTCAACCTTTACGAGCTAGATTCATCTATGTAGATTTTCTAACACATTTACATCGTATCAGAGCCCATATGTTGCTAGATAAAAGGCACACCAGTACTTTATTTTGCAGGTATTACAGCTTAGAGACCAAAGATAGACATAAAAATGGAGTTTCCCAAAGCATCGATCCTAACACCGTACAACTATCACGAATGGAAGGACCAAATAGCTCGATACCTTCGTCATAAAGAGTTGTACAGGATTACCATGGCTACACAAGTGGAACCCACTTCAACCATAAATAAATCCAAGTACCTCAACCATGTCGATGAGGCCCACGGATCCATATGCATATGCATCTCTCCAAAGTTGCAGTTTCATCTATCTGCCTGCAATACTCCCAATGAGATTTGGAAAAGGGTTGAAGAACTCTACCAGAAATAGGATGAGATGAAAGGACTTCTGCTCAAAGTGGAGTTGTTGTCATTGGATCCATGGAACTATGACAAATTCAAGACTTCTTCACCAAATATAATGATCTATTGCTGCAACTCAAGGGTTGTGGCATTGACAAATCCAAGGAGGAGAGTCGCCAAGTTCTCTCTATTATGTCAGAGCTCGGACCAAAATACTCCATCTTTGTGTCTACATTTCATTCAGTAAGGCTCGCAACAGGTAAATCCTACACTATGCCTTCTCTCAACGAATTAATGGAGTCCCTTATTTTTGAGCAAGATAAACTCATTGGCATGGGGAAAATCAAACCTCCAAAAGTGCATGCACTTGCTGTGCATGATGGCAGCCAAAATAAAAATCATAGATCTGATTCAGATCAGAAAAATCAGCAGCAAAAAGACAAGGGAAAAGCATATTCCCATCCAAAGAAGGGTACACCAAGCCCTTCAATGACTCCTTCGGCTCAGGAAATGAGAAAGGGAAGAAAGGAAAGAGATGCACCTACTGTCAAAGAGGATTCCATCCAAAATCCTCTTGCATGAAGAAACAAATTGACCAAATGGTAGAAATCCTTCAGAAGCACAACCTTGGGGACCACATCCCTCAAGGCGCCAAGAAGAAAACTGAGGATCCACCACATGGGAAAGGTAACAATTTTCATGCTTTAGTTGCAATTAATTCTTCCCATGATGCATGGATTATAGATTCCGGTGCATCACATCATATGGTTGCTGCAAAGGAAGTATATTCCTCTTTGGATGCATGCAAAGGACCTCCCATCCTCATGGGGGATGACTCACCTATTGAGGTCACCAGAAAAGGTAGAGTGGAACTTTTACACGGAAGCTTTGAAGATGTGCTTCATGTTCCAAAACTTTCTGTAAACCTACTTTCAGTTTATCAGATCACTCATTCCGGCACCAGAAAGAGAGTGGAATTCACTCCAGATGCAGTGAACATATATGACCTACATAGCAGCTCCAAAATTGCAACCAGTAAGGTAACAATGGAGCTAGATTGTATACATTCTATGAATTTATTGAATCTGAATCCTCCTTATTTCTTACACATGCTGATGATAGTAGTAGGCTTTGGCACGAGAGGCTTGGTCACTTAAATTACAGGGATATGCAGCAGCTAAGCAAGAATGAAATGGTGGAAGGCTTGCCAAATATCAGTTTCTCCAAAGGAATTTATGAAGGGTGTGTACTTGGCAAACATCCTAGAGAAAAGTTTGACACTGACAAGACTCACAAAGCATCCTCTCCTCTAGATCTGGTCCATAGTGATCTCATGGGGCCTTTTCCTCATCCTTCCATCAACAAAGCAAGGTATGTGCTTACATTTATTAATGATTTCTTACGGTATACTTGGATGTATCTTCTCAGGGCCAAATCTGAAGTTTTTGTGCACTTTGAAGATTTCAAAGCACTAGTTGAAACACAATCAGAGAGAAAGATCAAAGCCCTTCGTACAGACAATTGGGTGGAATATGTTAACACAACACTTCGGATCCTTTGCCTTCAGTCCAGCATACAGTTGCAGTACACAGTTCCATACACTCTGCAGCAGAACGAAGTTGATGAGAGAAAGAATCGATCTCTCAAAGAGATGGCTTCCTGCATGTTGCATGCTAAGTCACTGCCTCATAAGCTATGGGCTGAAGCATTTAATTGTCCTAACTACATCCAGAAAATATCTCCTCATAAGTCTATCAAGGATCAGACCCCCTTTAAGGCTTGGAACGACACTAAACCAGACATCACCTACTTCCAAGTTTTCGACTCCCTAGCATGGGCGAGGATCCCCTCTAAAAAGAGGAAAGCTCTTGATCCACAAAGCATTGAGTGCATCTTTGTTGGATACCCTGATGGTGTGAAGGGATACCGGCTCTTGATTTCCTCTACAGACAAGCTCATTATTGAGCGAAGTGTCAAATTTGAGGAAAGTCACTCGCATGCACCTCAATTGCCACATGCAGACACCTTTTATCTACCTCATATCCGAGATGATGACTCGGTACACTTAGATACAGATACAGAGCATGCAGATGCCGAGGTAGATCAATAAAATGTAGAGATAGAGTCTTCAGATACAAATCTAGTGCATGCTTATGATGATCCACATCCAAGCCTATATCGGGCTTCCAGCACTAAATCATATTCCCCTGTCATAAATCAGAGAATAGGGAGCTTACGTGAGATATATGCACAAGACCACCCAACTGCTAGAAATGGTCTTGTGGGGGATAATTCTAATCTACATAGGACTAGCTCAAAGTTTATTGAGCCTCCTCTTGCTCTCACTGCCACTGACCCATCTCCATCCTCGCATTTTCATTTGGTTCATTCTTCTGATCCACAGTCTTATGTTGAGGATGTTGGGCATCCATCTTGGGAGTCTACCATGGAGGACGAGTATAACTTCCTCCTCGAGAACCAAACCTGGGATCTGGTCCCCCTTCCTTCAGGAAGGAAACTTGTCTGATCCAAATGGTCTATAGGGCCAAGAGTGTTGCAAATGGGCAAATCACCAGATGGAAAGCAAGGCTAATAGCCAAAGGCTTCCAACAAGTGCATGGCATTGACTATGATGAGACTTTTGCTCCAGTAGCAAAGATGGATTCCATACGCCTTACACTTGCCATTTCAGCTGCCGAGGGGTGGGAAGTACATCAAATGGATGTGAAGAATGCCTTTCTTCACAGAGACCTATCTGAGGAGATCTACATGGAGCAGCCACATGGTTCCATTCAGGATTCATCTTTGGTCTGCAGACTGAAGAAATCTCTCTACAGCCTTAGGCAGGCCCCGAGAACTTGGTATGCGAAGATGGATTATTTTCTCTTATCACAAAACTTTGAAAGATGTAAGTCTGATCCAAATGTTTACATGCTCAGGACACATGATTCTCTTCTTATCTTAGCTTTGTATGTGGATGATTTCCTAATCACCGGCAGCTCAGCTTCAGCCATTGCTACAATCAAGAGGGCCTTGCATGATGGGTTCTTGATGACGTACATGGGTCCATTACACTTCTTTCTTGGTCTTGAGATCAGCCAGGATGCCACAAGCATCAAACTCTCTCAGGTTAAGTATGCACTGGATCTCCTCGAGAGATTTCGCATGACTGACTGCAAGCCAGCACCGACTCCTTTTCTATCTGGGGTCCGCCTTGAGGATGGAGGTGACACTCCATTAGTTGACAACACTCTCTACCGACAACTAGTGGGGAGCTTATTGTACCTGATCCACTCCAGACCAGATCTCTCATATGCAGTAGGGGCAGTTTCCAGATACATGCAGGAGCCACATGACCTACACTAGAATGCTGCCAAGCGCATCCTCCGATATGTGCAGGGGACCATCACCTTCGGGATTCACTATGCAGCAGGCACTGCATTGAGTTTCCTTGGCTTCACAGATTCTGATTGGGCGGGAGACAGCTAATCGCAAGTCCACCTCTGGATATTCACTCAGTCTAGGATCTGGCCCTATCTGTTGGTTGAGAAAGAAGCAGGCTGCTATTGCTCTCTCTTCAGCTTAGGCCGAGTATAGAGGAGTAGTCAACATCACCATTCAGGTTCTGTGGTTACAACACTTCCTCACTGAGTTGGGCGTCCAGTTCCACCAGGCCATTTTCATCTGGTGTGACAACCAGAGCACTCTCAAATTTTGCAGGGATCTAGTACATCGACAACAGATGAAGCGTATAGAGATCCATATTCACGACATCAGAGACTTAGTACATGGTCGGGTCGTTGATTTGCAGTTCTGTCTTTCAGCAGAACAGACTGCAGACATCTTAACCAAGACATTCACTGAGTAGAAGTTTCACTCTCTACACGATCGTCTTGGAGTGAACGACACAGTTGCTTAGCAACTGTCTTTTCTTCCTCTTTTCTTTTAATTACATTGTATTTTTAGGGGGGGGGGTTCCCATGAGGTTTTCCCTCTTTCCTCAATTTTAGTACAAGTTGCACTGTATTTTGGGTGACCTTTGGCCTTAGTTGCGAGGGCCCATTTTCTATTTTTCCCCATAGTGGTGTTAAGGGGGGGTGTTGGAACTACTACACACCTACATGCAGACTCTTAGTTAGAGCATGGGACTACATGCAAGATTCCCTCTACATGATTTACTCCTTGATTTGCTCCTTCTTTAACTCCGCAACTGGTTAGTTCTTCTGCATGATTTACTCCCTGATTTGCTCCTTCTTTAACTCTGCAACTGGTTAGTTCTTCTGCATGATTTACTCCCTGATTTGCCCCTTCTTTCACTCCGCAACTCACTAGTTCTCTCCGGAACTTCTTGTAGGTGTTGAGTCTTCTCATTCATCACCACTATGGTGCATTACCTTGGGATCTTTACCGAGTAATGCTATATCATGAACATTGTAACCTATTTTCTAACGAACCATTCTTTTGTTCTTTCAATTTTCTTTTAGTGTTTTTGCTTTGTAAAGTTGTGCATTCAACCTTTACTAGCTAGATTCATCTGTGCAGGTTTTCTAACACATTTACAGTGTCCACCCTCTATACATATAACCCGATTGACCTTTCAAAGTTATTACTTTCCATACCACCCGATTGACCTTTCAAAGTTGTTACTTTCCATACCACTGATATTGAGCAATGCAAGATACCATTCTCTCTCTCTTAAAGTTGTTAGATACACTTGTGAAATGACAAGTCAACGGAAGCTTACAAAGAACGCAAAGAAGCATAGTTAGGGCAATGTTATGAAAGATTTTTTTTTGGTTTTTTATGATTAAACCTAATGTGTAGAGGAAAATCATAGTAATATAAATAACTATTAAATATTAAGAAAGATCAAATTTTTTAAAGAACAATTTTAAAAAAAAAATACAAAATTAGATAATAAAAATGTTACCAAATCACTTTTTAAACTTTCTCTGATTTGAAATCAAGATGCATAAGTAAAATAAATTTATACTAATTAAAAAACAAATCAAAATAATATTAAAACTAAAATAATAAAAATAATATTCTATTATTATAACACAAATCTTAATATTCTATTATTGTACACAAATTTATTTTTAAAAAACTAACTCAAAATAATAGATAATATTTTAAGGCAAACCGCATTACAATTATGGATAATTGTGAAAAAGTTTATACCCTATATATACTCAAATATAAAATATATAATAGTGAAAACTTTCACTCTTACATTTAAATACATTATGCAGAGAACCAAACATTTTGTTGTCATTTTGCAGTCAGATTTCAAAATTTTCAAATTCGGCCTACCAAAATTACACAATTCTAGCCCTTGAAGTATATTCAATTTAGAAATTTTTGAGATCTCCAAATCAACATAAAACATTAATCAAATTACAATCACTTTTATCAGTCACATGCATGCATTTCTTCCAATTATCGAAGCTTCTGGACAACTAGAGTACTGAGACTAACACACATGGTTTAAAAAAATGAAATGGATGACGATCACCATACCAATCCTCTTACCACTTCTCCACTGTAACCCTAACAATACTGTTTTGTTGTTTATAACATTATTATAAAAATATCCTCCTACCAGGGCCTTGATGCGCACGGCTTAACAACATATTCTACATGTTCCGATTCTGTATATCAAAGAAAGATACTACACGTTTTTCAGGTAAACAGAAAATAAATTTATTATATTGCCTTCAAATCTTTAAAGGAGCATGTGAAAGCTCAATTCAAGAGCAATTCAGGAGAAGAAGACTGAGGATAAGAATCCATTTCGGAGTCTTATAAAAGAAAAAAGAAAATGCAAAAATTGTGATGCAGACAGACCAGAATGCGATTGCCCTGCTTATAAAACCCTAGACCTATTTAAAAGAAATCGTCAAAAGAGGACCCGACTCTAAGCGCTGGTGAATTTTGTAACGGCCTTAGTACCCTCAGACACAGCGTGCTTGGCGAGCTCCCCCGGAAGAACGAGTCTTGCGGCTGTCTGGATCTCCCGGGAAGTAATAGTTGGTTTCTTGCTGAGGCGAGAGAGTCTGGATGCCTCGTTCGCCAATTTCTCAAATAAATCATTGATAAAACTGTTCATGATTCCCATGGCGTTGCTGGAAATACCCATTTCGGGATGGACCTGCTTCAGAACCTTGAAGAGATAGATCTTGTACGTCTCCACACTTTTCTTGTGCTTCTTGCTCTTTTTGTCTCCTTCCTTTACTACCTTATTCTCCAACTTCGAAGACATCTTTTCTGTCGAAGGAGAATTCCCCGCCAAAGGCTTTTTCCCAGCCATGGGCCTCTTCTCTGCCTTCGGGACCATTGATGTCAAGGGCTTTTTCCCAGCCATGTGCCTCTTCTCTGCCTTAGGGGCCATTGATGTCACTATCGTGACTCGAACCTGAGACCACAGAAAAGACTGGGTGTTGCTATATCTGTGAAAAGGAGAAGCGTCTATGCAAAATCAAAGCAGGAGGCCGTTTCATTAAATAGGGGTTGGAGTGTCTTTCCTATGGGCTCATCTCTGGCGCCACGGATTGCTGATGTGGGGCAGGCAGATTCTAACGGTGGATTCAAACTTTGACTACAAATTAATTGGTGACTAGGTTACATTCAGTATCAAATTTCTTTTTATTCCAAAAGTAAAGTGATTTGATTTTTTTTACACTAGAATGAATTTAAGTTGGTTTAATTATTAATTATAATGATAATTATTATTTTTATGTTATTTTATTTTTAATTTTAGTTTCATTAATTTTAAGGTTAAAATGTTTTATTGATAATTATAATTATTAATTATTTTATTTTATTTTATTTTGATTTTATCTAATCAAAATGTTAATATTATAACTTCTCTACCAAGGACTCCTATCCACGGAATAAATTCCTTAAAACTAAAGGAAACCTCTTTCAAGATTTCATGGTCACTTTAAAAGTTTTCTGCAATATCTTAACTATAAGTTTTTTTATTTTATGTTTTTGGAAGAGTAGTGTGATAAGCGATAAATAAATATTTTGAATATGAAGTCAAATGTTAATGGTTGATTTTAACGGGTTTTACTGGAATAATAGTTTTGTTATAAGTTAAGGATTGATTTTTCATTCACTTTTTAATTTCGAAGAGTTTTATGATAAGCTATAAATAAGTATTTTGAATATCAAGTCAAATGTTAAAGGGTTTCATTGGAATACGTTAAGGACGGATTTTTATTTTTCTTGGAATTTTGAAGAGTTTTGCTATAAATTACAAATAACTATTTTGAATATAATGTCAAATTTTGTTAGCTCGGATTTATTTTAAGATGGTTAAATTTTAAAATTCATAGTAGTTGAGTAAGAATTAAATTAAGTGTGATAGTTATATATATATATATATATTTATATATATTAATATATATATATATAAATATTTTGAAATATATGTCAAATTTTGTTAGTTGGATTTATTTTAAGAAAGTAAATTTTAAATCATAGTAGTTGAGTGAGAAATAAATCAAATGTGATGTTTGATTTGAATATATATCTAAATAAATATATATATATATATATATTATATATATATATATATTATATATATAACAGTGTTTCCAAAACGTCCATATGTGTGTTTATTTTGTAACAAACTTTCAGAATTTTAGTTTAATTATTAATCAACCTAGATCCATTTTAACTCTCAATTTATTAAGAGCGGAGATATCAAATTTCTCGAGGTGCAAACTTCCTTTTTAGTGAAAAACTTCAAGAAATGTTTAAACCTAGAGAGATTTGATCCCTTTGGGAGATTGATTGTCAAAACTCCTATCAGAATGAAATATTGATAATAAAAAAAATTAATTAATTTTACATTAATCTGCATGGTATAATTACCGTGCCACCTGATATGGTAAATGTTACGGTCATATCCACTTTACACTTAACCCTTGATTTGGTATGCAGAGGTTAAGTACTAAAGGTTATCACTGTTGGTATGCTGGGGGTTTTATTTTTCCAAAACGAGTTAATGTCAACTGCCCGAGAGCGTGACAGGTGGATCTCTCTCGAGATTTGCTTACCCCATCTGCGCTGGCACTCTTAGAGACTATTGTTGACATTTAATGCTTCCTATAAGGAAGTCGATCCTTGGGACTCTGGAGGAATCGGCGGAGGGTGTTCACTTAACCCCATCGAACGGTGGGTAAGCATTGTCCTGTTATACAAGGCTGCATCTAAAGGGTTTAGGCTTCATTTGTGTTGCGAACCCGCCTCTAGAGGGTTCCTCCGACTACGGCTCTGATGCATTCCATTCAAAGGTGAGCTGCTACAGAGGTCTGCTTTGCCCATTCCGCTCGAAGGTGAACCGATACCGGAACTTGTTCTTGCCCATTCTGTTGAGATTGCAACAAGATGATGGAGCTTAGTGAAGAGAGTCGCCTTCACTAAGTGGGCCCGCAGGCTATTTTTGGCGCAAGTCTATTTTTAGACATATGGATCATGTCTATGAATTGCAGGTTGTTGTTTATGGGTGATTGGTCAAATTGGAAAAATAGATGGAATTCTATTTTTAGATCACAGCGGAGTGACTGCTCAGTCTAAATATAGAACAGTCAAATATTATTATCTCACAATAATATTTGGACTATAAACTTAATCTTATTCTCTTGGAGCACTTCAGGATGAGCTACGGATGTGGTACATGCAGATCCCAGAAGGAAATACGTGGTTACCTATGGGATGACTAATATTTGCATGCAGGACTTCAGTTAGAACTCAAGTGAGTTGAGTTTAGTGGACTGGAGGTGCAGTTGATGGAGTTGTGTTCAGTTTAGCTTTGTTAAACTGGTTGTATTTAGTCTACTGGAAAATAGACTAGAGATGAGTTGGGTGAATTAGTTATTAATTAATTCACAAGTTATTAACTCATAATGCAACTATAGAATACATCAGTTAACTCAGTTGCATGTCAGTGCATGTTCAGTTCAGCAGGGACAGGTGGTAGAGGATCAGATTGCTATCAGTTGTGACTATAGTTGTGCATGATGATTTGCACAATCAGTGGGATTGAGTATTGCCAATGAGGATTGCGTG
>APFE031183105.1:95408-114114 GCA_000404065.3 Pinus taeda
CACTTGGTTTCTCATAGAATAATGTATGTTTAGGGAAGGATTGCTCTTAATTGTCTTGTTTGTCACTAGAGAGTCTTAGACTCCTAGGGAGGTTAGTTTTGTCAGCAAAAATTACTCTTTCCACATGACAGGTCCATAACTATGTCCCATACAGACTATTGCTAAGTCTTCTTTTAAGCAACAGTTTATCTGTATACCTAATACCACTATTGTGGTGCTCCTTAATGATACAATCTTTTATGAAAAAGATGGAATCCACAGTCATACTTACCTGTACTTCTGCTCTCACCATTTCCACACCTCTCCCAGGTTTGGGAAACTGTTTTCTTGCTTGTCTTTCCTCCCGTCCACGAGACTCGTCAATAAAATCGAGTCTCCCCCCAAGCGTATTTGCCAGACCACTTCCTTCAACAAATTTAGTGCACCATCTGTGCCATGTTATCTGATCCTTACGAGACTTAACATGCTTTCTTTTCTTTCCTCCCGCCTGTTCCTTAACAACCCGGTCTCCTCTTCTTCCCCATATTTACTAAGGAAAGAAGAAAAGCAGTTAGGGTTTTCCCCTCTCTTACTGGCAACTATTTTTTTTTTTAACATTATCAAGAAAAGAGAATAACTTCCTCATGCGAAGTTACTATATGTGATTTACTTAATCCATGCTCAAATTCTGAATTAATAATATTTCCAATCATTACAAAAAAAACAATAATCCTTGTCCAATGTTTTTACCTATAAGGGTAATAACAGAAGAATTATTTTATAAATTTACTAGAGTCATTACATCTCCTCCCCCTGAGACTGGACATCGTCTTGATGTCTCTCAGCCACGAACAGTCCTGGATAGCTCCTTTTCATTAGTGCTTCATTTTCCCATGTGGCCTCCTCAGACCCAAAATGTAGCCATTGTACCTTAACTTGGGTAATAACTTGCCTCCGCAGCTGCACTTCTCTCCGGTCGAGGATGCTCAAAGGTTCGACCAGGACCTCTCCTTCCAGTTTGACCTGCAATATGCAACATTCTAAGTTTGTTTCTTTTTTTTAAAGACAAAATGATTCCTTTGTCAAGTTTTATTGTCGCAACAATTCCCACCTGAATATCCTGCCATCTGATCACATGCCTAGGGTCATAGACATATTTTTTTAATACTGATAGATGAAAAACATTGTGAACCCGGATGTGGCTTGGCAGGGCGAGTTGGTATGCCACTGGTCCAACTCTTGCCAAAACTTGGAAAGGTCCACAGTATCGGGGTGCCAATTTGGCACACCCACTCCACTGCAATGTACTCTTTTTGGCTTGAATTTTGATGTAAACATGGTCTCCAACTTGGTATTCCTTAAATCTTCTTTTCCGGTCAGCAAATTTTTTTTGTCTGTCTTGAGCAACTTTCAAATTAGCACGTACCCTTTTAACCATGTCTTCCATGTCTTTAAGCATATCAGACCCTAAACTCAACCTATCTTCCGGTCCACCCCAGCTTGAAGGTGTACGGCATTTCCAACCATACAGAACTTCGAAAGGACTCATTTTTGTTGAGGTATGATAGCCATTGTTATACGCAAATTCTACCAAGTGTAGATATTCTTCCCACAGCATAGGTTGCTACATTTTGTAAGCCCTTAACATATCCTCAACTACTTGGTTTACCCGTTCTGTCTCTCCGTTAGTTTGGGGATGATATGTTGTACTGAAGTTCAGCTGAGTTCCTAATTCAGCAAATAACGTTCTCCAAAAGGCTGATGTGAATTTCACATCACGATTTGAAGTTATTATTTTTGGAAGCCCATGTAACTTGAACACATTCTGCATAAAAATATGAGCAATCTGTGTAGCCTTGTACGTAGATTGCACAGGTATAAAATGTGCAGCTTTACTCAACTTGTTTACTACCACCATAATGGAATTGTTGTTCCTCTTTGTCTTAGGTAATCCAGTGATAAAGTCCATGGAAATGGTTTCCCATTTCCATTCTGGAATAGGTAATGGTTGCAATAATCCTGTTGGATGCTGATGTTCTGCTTTAATTTGTTGGCATTCTAAGAACCGCGCCAAATACTCAGCCACGTTCTTCTTCATGCCTGGCCAAAAATAATTTTTCCGAATTGCAGTGATCATTTTCTGGTAGCCCGGATGACCCGCATAGTGGCTAGTGTGGAATTCATCCAGTATCAGATTTTTAATACTGTTCTGGTTTGGTACATATATATTTTTCTTGTAGTACAACATCCCTGCATCATCCAACTCATATTCTTGCTAGCCTTTGTCACTATCACACTATTGTAATTGTTGTTTTATTAGCTAGTATTCAGCATCCTGCTCTGTTGTTTTCTTTATTATTTCCCAAAGAGAACGTTTCCAACCACTAAGGGAGATTTCTTACAAGTTTTGCACCTTTCGACTTAAGGCATCTACCACTCAGTTTTCCTTTTCTTGCAAATGTTTAATATCAAAATCAAAGTCGCTTAAAAAGTCCACCCACCGAGCTTGCCTAGCATTTAAAGTGGGCTGGCTAAAATAATTGGTTAAACTATGATGGTCAGTCAGCAATAAAAAATTCCTTCCCATAAGGTAATTCCGCCACATTTTTAAGGCATGTATAACAGCAGCCAACTCCAAATCATAAGCAGAATATTTCTGTTCATGCTCTTTTAATTTTCTTGACTCATACACAATCACTTTACCTTCTTTCATTAGTACGCCCCCCAATCCTTCTTTGCTTGCATTAGTGCATACCACATAGTCCTTGTCACAATCAGCTATACTTAAAATAGGTGCTGAGGTAAGCAGATGCTTCAATTTCTCAAAGCTTCTCTGACAGTCTGGGGTCCATTGGAATTCTTTCCCCTTTTTCTGCAAGGAAGTGATAGGGAAATCCACTTTGGAGAAACCCTCCACAAACCGTCTATAATACCCGGCTAATCCCATAAAGGACTAGATATCCGCTACATCCCTTGGTACAGGTCACTCCATTATGGCTTTTATCTTTTCTGGATCCACTGCAATTCCATCTTTGGTGATTACGTGACCCAAGTACTGGATTTCTTCCTTAAATAAATCACATTTACTAAACTTAGCGTATAACTGGTGCTCTCGAAGCGTGTGTATCACCATTCTAAGGTGTTCTTGGTGCTCTTCAATGGTGTGGGAGTATATTAATATATCATCGATAAATATAAGCACAAATCGATCCAGATATTGATGAAAAATGTTGTTCATTAAACACATGAAAGTCCCAGGGGCGTTGGTTAACCCGAAAGGAAGTACCACGAATTCAAAATGACAGTACCTTGTTCTGAAAGTTGTTTTAGCAATATCCTCCTCTTTAATTCGGAGCTGGTGGTAACCTGATCGCAAATCAATCTTAGAGAACACAGTTTCACCTCTCACTTGGTCAAACAGTTCGTCAATCCATGGTAAAGGATATTTATTTTTGATGGTCAGTTTATTCAACTAACGGTAATCAATGCACATCCAAAGGGTTCCGTCTTATTTTCTTGACGAATAATATTGGGGCTCCCCAAGGAGACACGTTGGGTTGAATATAATTTTTATCTAGTAATTCTTGCAGCTGCATTTTCAATTCTGTTAATTCAAGCACACTCATTCTGTAGGGTGCTCATGACACTGGGGCTGCGCCCGGTACCAACTCAATGGTAAAATCTATATTCCTTTTTGGCGGTAGTCCGGGAATCTCTTCCGGAAATACATCTGCAAACTCTTGTATTATAGGAATATTATCTAAGGTAGCTGTTTTGTCCTTGGAATCCGCATAACCTACTTGAATAGCATAAATCTGGCACCCCTTTTGGATACATTTTTCTAGTTGGGTTGCAGTTATTGGTCGGACCTGCACTAGTCGCTTAATTCCTTGCATTTCTTTTCTAGCTCCATGCTGATCTTTATAATAAATAATCTTGGTTTTACAATCAACTAACGACCAGTGTCTTTCCAACCAATCCATACCAATTAAAATATCATATGAACCAAGGGGGAGTATGTTCAGATCGGCCATTACTGGTTGTCCAGCTATGGTGAAAGAACAGTCATTGATTTTTGCTGTTACTCGCCTCTTGGCTCCCGTAGCTAGTTGTACTAGCCATGGGTTTTTGAATTTAACAAGCTGCAATTTGCAGCGTTCCACTACCTTTGGACTCACATAACTTAGTGCCCCTTGGTCAATTAAAACAACTATGCTAAGGTATGAGATTTTACCTTCAAATTCGACCATGGTTGGTTGATATTCCGCCTGTCAATCATCCAGAGCTGCATTAATTCTTGGTACACTACGTCCAACTTCGCCGACTGTTGAGGCTTCATGGATTTGGGATAGCTGTTCCGTTCCCTTCCGCTGTGGACAGTTTTTAACATAGTGTGGTCCCCCAGAACCCCAGCACTGTACCGGAGGCCTTGCTGCCCCTTCGCTGTCCAATCTTGCATGCTGTTCGCTGATCCTGGATTCATTCGCTGTCCTAAATTTGGATGCAGTTCTTGGTGTACTTCTACTATTTGGTCCCTTTCCATTTCCCCTGGCACTGTGATTTCCTTTATTATGGCCGATTGACTTGAAGCCCTTTTTCTCATTCCATTTTTTGCCAGCAGTCTCCCCTTTTTGTTTACTTTGTTGATAACAGATCCTCGCTTTACGGATGGCTTCATCCATTGACTCTGGATTGTCAAACTCAATCCTCTCCCGCATATACGGTGGCAGAGTGCTAACAAATCGTTGCACTTTTGCTTTTTCCTCTCTTATATATGGCACATAGCAGAGCAAGGAGGTAAAACGGGTGATAAATTCATCCATAGTCTGTTGTCCTAACTGCAGATCATGGAATTCTCTTGCCTTTTCATTGTAGAAGCGTTCGGTCAAATATCTCTCCTTAAAGTACCTTTGGAAATTTTCCCAAGTAATTGTTTGCTCAGTCACTCCCTTTACTATCTTGACTTCTTCCCACTATCTTTTTGAAGTTTGTTGTTCAAATGCATTGTCAGAACGTTCCTCTTGTTCTTCTGATCTCTCAGGGGGTATGTGATGGTTCTGTTCTTCTGATATTCTCTGCTGCTCTGTGCTCGGATTAACTGGCGGCTGGTTCTTCCCGTCGGACAAACTTTTTAAAATTCTTTCCTGTTCCATTGTTAATCGTGCATTGTCTTCTCATAAACGAGCCATCTCATTCTTAAGCTCCTGCACTGTTTCCAAAATTGCCTGGTTTGTAACTCTGGCTTCTTCCCCGAGCTGTACCCATAGCTCAGGGTTGTTTTTGGGACCATGTGCCCCCTGTCCCACCGCATATATGCGAGATGTACTATTTGTCCTCCTCATACTGCAGTTCCTTGGACTTCTCGTCCTGTACTTGATCATGAAGTTAAATGACAACAATGAGAGAAACATTAGCATGCTATTAGCAACTAAATGGTTAGATGTATTTTTATCATTGATAACATTTTTGTATGCCATTTTTATTCATATATATATATTTTTTGTTTTATTTTCCCAGAGGCCTCAATTTTGTACATGGGCTCTGATACCACATGTCACAACTCCTATCAGAATGAAATATTGATAAAAAAAAATTAATTAATTTTACATTAATCTGCATGGTATAATTACCGTGCCACCTGATATGGTAAATGTTATGGTCATATCCACTTTACACTTAACCCTTGATTCGGTATGCAGATGTTAAGTACTAAAGGTTATCACTGTTGGTACACTGGCGGTTTGATTTTTTCAAACTGAGTTAATGTCAACTGCCCAAGAGCATGACAGGTGGATCTCTCTCGAGATTTGCTTACCCCATCTGCGCTGGCACTCCCGGAGACTGCTGTTGACATTTAATACTTCCTGTAAGGAAGTCAATCCTCGGGATTCTGGAGGAAATTGACGGAGGGTGTTCACTTAACTCCATCGAACGGTGGGTAAGCATTGTCCTGTTATACAAGGAAACGTCTAAAGGGTTTAGGCTTCATTTGTGTTGTGAGCCCGCCTCCAGAGGGTTCCTTCGGCTACGGCTCTGATGCATTCCATTCGAAGGTGAGCTGCTACAGAGGTCTGCTTTGCCCATTCCGCTTGAAGGTGAACCGATACCGGAACTTGTTCTTTCCCATTCCGTTTGAAGGTGAGCTGATACAAAGGTTTCTTTTTTTTGTTGCTTGCCCATTTTACTTGAAGGTGAGCTGATACAGAGGTTTATTTTGTTTTCCCATTTCGCTCGAAGGTCAGCCGAGAGCTTCAACACTGCTTCGTAACCCAAGTAACATTTATGCTTTCTATTCCCTTATGTTAATCCTGAAATTTGTTACAGTAGTCGTGGAAGGTTCTAACTGGTTTCCTTGTGTGGTTCGCAGAGCTCGAATCGTTCGTTGCCGAGGGTGGAAGGGTAACCGTCTTTGCTCATATATAATGATAAACTTCCCAGGTGAGTTCAACCGAACCCTTGCTACCCCAGCTATTGTTTGGCAAGATGTTGGTTCCATGGCTTAACCTATTCATTTCATTGACAGGATTCAGTGATAGTTTCGGAGGATGCCCATGATTGTTTCTCGGCTCTGAGAGCCACCCATAGGCATTCTTAATGAGGCTTCTATCCTCGTAGAGCTTAGATGATAGTATCACTGTGTATTTTTGTTTATTTGAGGACAACAGTCCGGTAAATTATTTGGATGTAATATATACTCAGAACTGGTTATTTAATGGTTTAACTGGCCGAGATTTATATTGATATCGTTTTGTTTGTTCTGTTACAATGGTTTTGTTGTACTCCTCCGACCGGGTCCTAACCCGTCTTCATGCTCTTATATAAGATTTTACTGTTAATATAAATTACGATTTATACTTTCCTTCTGTGCTTCTTTGGTTCCGCCGTAAGTGATTAAATTCTGAGCCTGGGGTCTCGAATCCTTAGGATAGTTCTGCGGATTCAACCTACAGGTCTCGGCATAGAGGAATACTTCTATTTGAAAATATTTTCTTTCATTATTCGCATGGCTATTCTTTTGTTAAGAGATTTACATATATTCGATTTGGTTAATGTATATATAATAGCGCGCAGTATTAAGAATGTCTGAGAAAGATTCTTATTTAAAGGTTTTCATTACTTGAAATTTCATTCATTTGGCTCTCATTATTCTGCCATGACTATATTCATTAAGAATCGAGGTCATTTGGTTTGCACTGTTACAGTGTTTGAATTAGTCCTTCGAGTTCCAAATGTTTCTGTTCATTACTTGCGTGAGAAGGTGTCTGTGTATGCATATGCCGAATAATGATTATATTCAAGCTCTTGCAGTTGATTTAGACGTTCCGCCAACCACATTTGACTCAATGAGGTTCTACGGTGTTGTATAGACATTGTCCTGGGTTTTAACTGTAACGCTATACCCTGATATTTCTATTGAGTATTTATTTATTTGTAATGAAGTCTTACTACGGTTTTTCTTTCCGTGACATGCTCAGTCACAGAAGATTTTACCCTGTTCTTTTCTATCATGGGTCTCTCGAGTTGTATACCCTTATCTCTAAAATTTGTTTACAATTTTTTTTTTGTTTTATTTACAGTTTACTACTAACCAATTCACTGTGGTCACCGACTTATAAACATTTTTCTCTTCTTCTAATGTAGCCTACAGCCTTCCAGGTTTCCTTTCCTGGATCTTAAGGGGCAACAGGAGTCTTAACGGACCCCTGTAAACTTCTTAAACATAAGAACCCCTACTCCTGGCCTATTTGGGGTTTTACCAATATTGTTTCTGAAGAGGGCCCATAACTATGTCCCATACAGACTACTGCTAAGTCTTCTTTTAAGCAACAGTTTATCTATATACCTAATACCACTACTGTGGTGCTCCTTAATGATACAATATTTTAAGAACAATATGCAATCCACATGCATACTTACCTGTACTTCCACTCTCACTATTTCCACACCTCTCCCAGGTTTGGGAAACTGTTTTCTTGCTTGTCTTTCCTCCCGTCCACGAGACTCGTCAATAAAATCGAGTCTCCCCCCAAGCGTATTTGTCAGACCACTGCCTTCAGCAAATTTAGTGCACCATCTGTGCCATGTTATCTGATCCTTACCAGAATTAACATGCTTTGTTTTCTTTTCTCCCGTCTGTTCCTTAACAGCCCGGTCTCCTCTTCTTACCCATATTTACTAAGGAAAGAAGAAAAACAGTTAGGGTTTTCCCCTCTCTTGTTGGCAACTGTTTTTTTTTTTTTTACATTATCAAGAAAAGAGAATAACTTCCTCATGGGAAGTTACTATATGTGATTTACTTAATCCATGCTCAAGTTCTAAATTAATAATATTTCCAATCATTACAAAAAAAACAATAATCCTTGTCCAATGTTTTTACCTATAAGGGTAATAAGAGAAGAATTATTTTATAAATTTACCGGAGTCATTACATTGATATATTCAGAGTTAAGATGGATCTAAGTTGGTTTAATTATTAATTATTAATAATTTTAATTAATAATTTTAATTTTAATTTTTATCTTTATTTTTATATAATTTGACATAGTCCATGCAAAAATGTTATAAAATTAAATTGAAAAAATATATTTATAACATATTTTGATTGTGAAATGAGAGATGGTTTTTGGGCATGTGGTATTGATGAGCCATGATATTGGTATTGTAACAAAGTTAATAATATCCATGGTAAAGTTGGGGTGAATATCCATGGTTAAAAGTCTTTTTATATTGTAAGTATTAAGTTTTTATGTTCTTATTAATGAGATTTAAATGTGGTTACAAAATTATTACTTCAATTTATATGGTAAAGCGGATCCTATTTTATAGTTACTATCTATATCTTATATATCTTAATGTGATAGAGGGTTTAGATATATCTAAAAAATAATTATAATCTTTTTGTTTTTAGATTCAATTAAAAAAATATTATAAATTAAATTTAAATAAAATAATTTGATTGTGAAATGAGGGATGGTCTTTGGGCATGTGGTATTGATGAGACATGGTATTAGCCCATGGTATTATAACAAAGCCTATTTATAACTAATAATATGAACTCATATATTTTTTTTGTAATTAACAATTATAATAATTTACAATAAAGTTATAATTTAGTTATTTTATATGCTTCTTTCAATCTAGTAATGTGAGATGTCTAATGAGATAAGTGTTTTGACAATTTTACCAATGATTTAAATTATATGGTTGTGCTAGTTATCAATAATTGTTAAGTGGATTGTAGGATTTAACCTTCATATAATATTTTAGAATATTCTTAGTGCTGGTTACAGATCAAAGGTTGAGATTCATTTCAAAAATAGTTATGCCCTTTCCATCAAATTGTTTGAATTATATGGTTGTGCTAGTTATCAATAATTTTTAAGTGGTTTGTAGGATTTAACCTTCATATAATATTCTAGAATATTCTTAGCACTTGTTACAGATCAAAGGTTGAGATTTATTTCAAAAATAGTTATGCCCTTTTCATCAAATTGTTTGAGTCGAGACTCTACAACCCAATATAGGGGAGATGTGTAGGTGTAATGTAAGAAAGTTTGTCAACAATTTTTAAATGTCAATAAAAATATATCGGGGAGAGCCACGAGTACACAAACCCCTCCACCTTGGACCACAATAATGCCATGAAGTCATGCCTCATTCTCGTATGACACGTGGTGGTTGCATGCGTCCACCTGTCCACTGTACATGGTCACCAGGTCAACAAGGTTTAGGTAGTGTTTGGTATAGGTTAGAGTTTAGTCTTTGAAGCTTGTGTTTGACACTATGCATTTCTATTTGGGTCTGGTTTTTGTTCTTTTACATTGTAGGGTACTTATGCACCGCGACTCCAATGGTGGTCACTGCCATAACTACCCTTGGTGCTATGGATAGTGGATTATGCAGCAGTTTTGATGGTTGTGCTAGAGGTTTCTCGATTGTTACCATCCATTTTGTCTTGTTTATTAGGCTGGATTTTCTTCCCTGATTGGTGTATTGGGTTGGGTATTCGTCTATGTTCGTCCCTATGGCAGATTGAGCTCGGCCTGATGTTGGATATGGTCCTTTCATGCTCCGAAGGGTTTTTCCAAGTTTTTATGTAAATTTTGGAGCTTTTGGTTGAATTTCATTTGTTTTTTTTTAGTTTTCGGTAATTCTAACAATGTTTGATGTTGTCTTGTAGGCCGTTGTACGATTTGGAGTCTAAGTTATGGTTTTTGGATCATGTGGGGTTCTTGTGGCTTGCTGGCATGGAGAAAGTCCATGAAATGATGACTGGAAGGTAGGACACTATCCTACCAACCTATATACTTGTGTTTCTAAACACATTTAGCCAAAATGGATGATTGTGCCTTTGCTTTGCTTGTGTTTTTAAACATCCTCAGCTGTGTGGGTTTTCGGTAATTTTCTGAAATTTAGCTTCAACTATGTGGGTTTTGTGTGGGTTTTGAGTTTTTTGGGCTGTGGGTTGTAGGTTTTCAATGAGTTTTGTGGGTTTGGGGTTTTGGGTTTGGGGTTTTGGGTTTTGGGTTTTAGGTTGTGGTTTTTGGGTACAACATTACCATTGTTTCATTGACAATCAATGTTAATAATATCATGTCTCTCAACCCTTCGATTTTGTTGAGTAACTCTTGTTTTTGTCCCATTTTCCATCACCTTTAGGTTACATAGTATGTGAATCTAGCTATAAATATATCTCAGGATTATCTCTAAAAACTTGTTCATCAGTTTGGTATTTATGGTTAGTGTTTAAAATTGTTGCATTTGTCATTGTTTCAATGGTATTATGAACATTACATGACTACAAATTTCTCATTTTAGAAGTGAACAAATGTTCCTCACTAGCCTCATGACAGTGCCCACCACTTGTTGGGATTTCATTCAGTTTGCATGTGTTTTTTTCGGAGATATTATTTGATTGATAATCTAAAGTGAATTTGGTTTGATCGTATTTGCACCTTTCTAAGAAAGGAATATCATTCCCAAACTGGTTTATTAGAGAATATAAGATTTTCTTTTTAAGTTCATGTAATTTAGTGTGCAGGTCAAATTTCTCATTTTAGAAGTGAACAAATGTTATGAAAATATAACTTTTGAATTCATTCCCTGATCAATTCTTATACATTTATCATATTTATAGGTAGATACGTGATTCCATTTATAAAAATTGCATCTACCTAGTCCAAACTTCATTTAGTTCTATTCCCTTTGCAATGTTGTTTGAAACTAGGTTCGATTGATCTTTGCTTTTTATTATTTTCTCTCGAATTTCCTTTAGTGGGAATAAAGGAATTCTTTTGTTTACTCCCTCTATAAGCAGACACAGAACTAGTTTCCATTGCACTTCTTAACCACATGCTCCTAGGAAGATCCTTCCTTTGAAAATGAAAATGGTCAATAATACTAAGGGTCCCCATGGTGGAAAGAACTACAGTGAAGCTTCTACCTATTATTCAACAATGAATATGTTTATAATGATCCTGATTACAGTGTGATAATTTTTTATCTTTATATGTGCAATATATAACCTCTCTTGAAATAGGAACAAATCTTTTCCATTGGATAGATATTACATATCTCTTTGTCTCTTGTTGAATCCCCTCATGCTCAGTTTCTCGCTGGTTATTAGTATCTTCTTATTCTTGCTTATTGGTGTCAGCTTTTTCTTCTTCCTTCCCACTTGTACTCTTGGTCTCCTTATTTTCTTCTTGATTGGGGGTTATCCCATCTTCATATCTCCTTTCTGAATTATAATTGAGATCAGATTCATATTCTACATGCTTCCTGATGAAGCCAAGATCATCCTTATCTTCATCAAACTCCCATTATTCAATTGGACAATCAATAAATCTCCTTAAACCATAAAAAAAAACAAGTTCTGAAGTATTACCAACAGTGGTTTGACTTCGGGATACTTGATGGCTTCCTATAGTAAGCCTTGTTGAGAAATCAATGCATGTAGGTATTAGGGTTTGATTCCTCTTTTATTGATAATTACTTGTGATTTATGTTAACTTATTTTCCTTCTTTATTATTTTTCCTTTCATCAAATAATTACCAAATTAAATGGTTATCCTGGTCATACTTGTTGTAGTTGGATCTTCACATCGAAATAAAAATAATTTTCAGATCGTAATTCCAATTCCAATTCAATAGAGTTCAGATTCTTGAATTCAGTTGATCTAACTTAGATTAAATGATTCCAATAGAGTTCAATTATCTATAGATCAGAACAAAAATTCTCAAATCAAGTAAAACTTGATGTAACTGTGTAGAAGAGAATGGTATTTTTATCATTTGTAATCCTCAAACTGATGAATTGGATAATCCTTAATTGTGTAGAAGTTTAGATTCTACTATGAAACAAACCAACATATTGCATCCTTACAAAATTCACATTGTGATGTAGTTACAAAAAATAATTCATGCCACCCCTATGCTTGATGGCTGCCATTTCTCGCATTGGCCAAAATTGTTGAGTCTCCTACCTGACCCAAGTATGGTAGACTACCCAATATTGGTTGATTAGGATGTGCTTGAATGTTACCATATGATTGACTCCAATTTTCTCCTTGTAGCCATGAAGGGACTGAGTAGCCCAAGTGTACAGTTGTGTTACTAACCCCAGCACTGAGTGCAGGTGTCATATAAACATAGTTAGGATTTAAACTTGCACTAGTAGGGGTATATGAGGTGGGCACAAGCACTGGCTAATAGTCGGGGACTTGGATGTTAATCAGGTCTTGGTATGATGGTGTGTGCTCTACAATGTGGTCCAGCATGTTGGACATCATCCTATTCTCCTCAAACTGGCTTGGACCATAGACTTCCCTACTTGTCACCCCTCCTCCTTGATCTGAAATGATATCTTAGATTAATATTAAGATATTACAGACTCATGTGCAAGATTAGCCCATATTACTTAGTGCAACAGATTGAAAAGATTGCGAATAATATAGACAAGGAAGTAGTTAGAAAAGCATAATAGATACATGCATAACACAACAAATAATCAAGGAGTTCACCCAAAACTCCTACGCTACGTCTCCTGGACTAGCCTATCCAATACCGCTTACCGCTTGAGGCCTGCATGAATTCCCACTCGTTACAGAACTCAAAATATATATATCGCTGCATGTATAAACCCTTTTGGGTCCATTTTATCGCTTCATTTGCATTTCCTTTGTTTTTCGTTTATTTAACAAAAACATGAATTTACATAGAAAAACTCCTTTTTATGAAACTCAAAATATATATATTTGTACCCATAAGACCCGTCGAGTCTGAATTTATCATAAGTCGCATATGTATTGGCCCTGCTCCTCTGTAGTGTTGCGATGTGATTTTGCGATGCGACATATCGCAATCGCATATCGTATATTCCTTGGGCCCCAGTAAGTCCTTATGTGTGTATATTGGCGATGCGATGGCGCGAGTAGATCTGGACCGTTGATCTGTGTGCATAGATCAACAGCTCTCGTTCAATCGTGCCAATTTCTATCGTGATTTCCTATAAGGCCACTTCTAATGGACTCCGCTTGCCACCTTCGACTGTGATACGCCGATTAGATCTAGACCGTTGATCGGCCAAATCTGATGGCTCCTATGTGAAGTTACTTAAGCCTCTGATAGACTCTATTTTCACCATTTCTTCTTGCTTTTCCTTTGCGATATTGTAATCTACCATTTTTAAATGTTCATCCGTTGCGATAGTTTTTTATTTTTTAAGACTTAGAGGGTTTTTTGGATCCATTTTGGATCACGCCTTCCCACTGAAAAGCTTTTGGACCACCAAAAGTTGGTTTTTACGAATCGATCAAGTGAGGATACAACTTCCTCACTTGTCCAATCTCTATCCATTTTGCACTGCTTGGTTTTGGTTCAGCCAAATTCGCAGAGGAAGCCCTTGGTCAAATGATGGTCAAACGAAGAGTTCTACAACAAACAAGTCTTTGCTTTCAAACACGTGAAGGGTCTGAGACCATTCCTAGATCCATGGGTTCATTTTGACAGTTGTAGACTACCTCCATGATGCAAATCTAGCAGCCACCTTTTGATAGATTGAATGATCTTGGCAACCATCATGCTAAGCTCACGGATGTTGTCTTTTTATGTGTCCTCTATTGAAAGTGTTTCATAGGGAAACATTTATGAAATTTCCCTTATAAATAACGCATTTGCACACGCATAGAGCTAGTTAGTTTTTAATGTCGTTTTACTATTAGTCATTGTACTGTGTCGTGAACTGGTCCTGTTATTGTAATGAGAGGATTCTTCCTCTGTTTTTCAATATAGCAAGACTCTGTTTTATATGACTGTGTGAGCGTAATTCCAGACTGATAGCGTATTGACCAAGGCCATGCAGAGGGCCCCTGCTAGCTGAGGTTTTGTTTTCTTTATTTTTGTAAAGTTTTTATGTGTTGTTTCCTTATTCCCATTACACATATTTCATAGTTTGTTCACCTGTGTATATTTCACAAGTTAGTTATGATGTTAAGATTTCATTCCTGTACATGATTTTTCAAGTATTGTATATTTTTTGCTAACACTGATCAGTGTGTGTTTCAGGATAGGCTAGGCCTAGGCATTTTCATACAATTTTTACAATAACTAGTGACATGAGATTAGCCTCTATGCTGACTTTGTTTTTCTTAGCCTTTCAATTTCAGTTATGCTTTGATTTCAGTCTTATTCACTTGCTTTATTAGTTAGTTTAGATATCAAATTCTTCATGTCATTTACATTATCTCCAAAGCCATAGCTTAACCCTGAAAAGACTACTTGGCGAGCTATCGGACTATGAATGATGTGATTTGATTTTAGTTTTATTTTTCTGCACTTAGATATCAAATTCTTCATGTCATTGACGTTATCTCTAGAGCCATAGATTAACACCGAAAAGACTACTTGGCGAGCTATTGGACTATGAGTGATGTGATTTGATTTTAGTTTTATTTTTCTACAATTAGATATCAGGTTCTTCATGTTATTGGCGTTATCTCCAGAGTCATAGCTTAACCCCGAAAATGCTACTTGGCGAGCTATCAGACTATAAGTGAAGTGACTTAATTTTACTTTTATTAGTTTGGAGTGTTTGATTTGTTTGAGTGCAGTAGCTTAACTTATTTTTCTGTAGTTAGATGAGCAGCAGAGATAGTGGTTTCATGGTGAGTAGTTCATTATTTGTTTAATTTGAATAGCAACACATTTCCATTCTTGTTCAAGTACTAATCTCATTACTAGTATGTTTTAAGATCTTCTGAAGTGTCAAGCTCTGGAAATCATTATATAGAACATAATTGCCTTAAAATCTATATCCATACTGGTCTTCTAAAGTATTCTTAAAAATCAGGAATAGGATTTCCATTTAGATTAGGAGATAAATGAAGATAAAACCCCCAAAACAAAATAAAAATTGAAAACAATAAAAAGTAAGAAAGAGGTTGCCTTTCACATATAGTGCGCCACACTTCATTAGTTTACGACTCTCGGATTGATATCTTCTTGCACCTAGTGTGATCTGGAAGATCAAAAAGAGAATTATTAGCCTGACTTGAAAGAAAAATAAAAATAAAATAAAAATAAAAAATGACATGCATAGAGCAAGAGATTCTAGGGGAAGGTTTATAGATAGGGCCAAGAGTTTGATTTTCACAACTCCAGCTACTTCATGGCATAAAAAAGATTCACCTCCATCTACTCCCAGCCTTAGGATTTGTAGAATTCAAGGAGCTGCAGCCGAATTAGAGGATTCTCCCACACTATCTACTAAATCGGATCTAGGAGAAGAACCTTTCTTCACTTCTACAGGGGAACATATTGTAATCAAAGAAGTAGAATCACCTGAAGAAGAGGGAAAGGGAGAAACTCTCTCTCATCCACCATTAATAGAAGAACCAGAAGACTCTAAGGAAACTATCAGGACGAAGGAAGTAGTAGATGGATTTGGAGGAGGGGGTAGAGGTAGAGGAAGAGGAAATAATGGAGGAAGAAATGGAGGATGAAGAGGATATAATGGAGGAAATAGGGAAGGAGATAACTCATTTGTATTCCCTATAGCCGATGAGGAAACTCAAACAACAAAGAAAAAAATTTCACCATCTGTCCTCCCAAAATTTTATGGGTTGCGAAGTGAGGATCCTGAAACATTTCTATTTGAGTTTGAAGTCTTGTGCCAAACCTATGACTATATGGAGGACTCTCAAAAACTCAAACTGTTTCCTTCAACATTGAAAAGAGTTGCTTTGAAATGGTTCATGGGATTAGCCACTCAATCTATTAGGACTTGGAATGATATGAAACAAACATTTTTGGATAGATATCTTGACTATTGTATGCCCACCAATCATAATGATGAGGTATTCAAAATGATGCGAAAAGAAGATGAAAACTTGGAGGAATTACTTGAAAGGTTTCAATACAACTTAAAGAGAGAGAAAATGAGTAATTTAGACAAGGAAATTGTGAAAGCCCTTCTATTGAAAGCCATTAGAGATGAATAGATAGATATTTCAAACATGATGGGGAAGGGAGACATTTCTCAACTTCCACTTCGTGACATAGTAGAACTATGTGTCCATCTCTCAAGGGGAAAATTTAAAACGGGAAAAGGGCCTAGAGATCCTTCTCTTATTAGAGCAAACAAATCTGCAATTGGATCGGTAAGTAGGTCAGAGATTGGCAATATGCTTGATGAGTTCAAAACTAATATTCTAGGGAGCCTTAGTGAACAACTAGACACCCTTAAAATACAAAACAAGCAGAAAGCAGAAGATAATGCCTTGGCCATCTTTTGTCCAAAATGTAGAAAGAAACTTGCTCTAAGGGAATGCCCCTTGGATGCAAAAGTTGTAGAAACATGTATGATTTGCTCAGAAAGTCATGAGACCAAGGATTGTCCTTCAATTCCTGGGCTCAAAGTTGTCTTTCAAGAATATCCAAATTCAGTAGAGTCCCTTTGTTTTGTTTCAAGAAGACCTTGGTAGGGGCAACAAAATCAAGGATTTAACAACCCTATGAACTTTTAGCTCCCACCAAATTGGAATTCTTGGCAACAACCTTGGCCCCAACCTCAAAATTCATACCAATCATGGGCACAAGGGATGCAAAATCCTTATGGGAGATTTGCTCAATTTTATCAATATCCTCCATCTTTTCAAAATCAACAAAATCCAAACTTCCAAATCAAAACACACAACTTTCATTGCCATTTCCACAACCTTCTCAACAAAATCCAAATCCTTAACTCTTGCTTCCATTTCAACAAAAGACAAACCAACTACCAACTCATCCATTGCCAAATCCCAACAACAAAAACCCTCAAAATGCTGACATGGTAGAACGACAACAATTTCCTACCTATATGATTGTTCCTCTTAATGATGTTCAACTCAGATATGGTAGAGTTTTATAAAAACCTTCTACAGATATTCAAGAGCAAGATACCTCTCACGAGAATTCTCTTAAAGTTAATAAAGGTTCTGAGGAAGCATTTCTTTAAAACCCAATCATTCTAAAAGGAAAAGAAAAAGAGTCAACCCCCACAACTCCTATATTTGAGCAACCTGCATCTTCATCCACACCTCCTTTCCCTAAAATATTACAAATTGAAAAAGGGGTAGAAAAACAAATCTTGTTTCCTGACTATGATTTTCTAGATGAATTAATGAATGTTTGTATCAAGATTCGCTTGCTACAAGCCATTAGAGAGATTCCTATTGTAGAAAAAACAATAAAGGAATTGAGTCTCAAAAGACCAAGAAGGAAACCAAGAGATACAAAAAGAATCCACCTGGTAGGAAAAATTGCAGATATCATGATGGGAAAAATTACCATGCAGAAATATGTGGACCCAGGTAGTCCAATTGTCAAGACACATATAAATGGGATAGAAATTCCAAATAATTTGATTGACTTAGGGGCTGCTATAAACATTATGAGTAGACAGGCTATCGAATAGCTTAAACTTCCTAATCTTCTTTTTACACCCACTTTACTGCAACTTGTAGATAAATCAATAATCAAACCATGGCGTATTAGAAGATATTTTAGTCTCCTTGGATTCTTGGGAATATCCAATACATTTCATGATTTTGACTCCCAAGAGTAATTTAGGAGGTCACCCACTCATCTTTGGAAGACCTTGGCTAGCCACGACGATGCTTTCATTAGTTGTAAATCTGGGGATATGTACATTTCTAATGGTAGTTCGACAAAGAAATTCAATTTGTATCCTCCAGCAAAAGAAATTACAGAAGTAGGATACAATGAATGGGTCAATGATGAAGACATTATACAACCTGTCTTTACTATTTCTGAAACTAGTGAATATAGTCAAATTCTGAACACATTAGAAAATTTTGAAACATCTTCAGAATATCACCACACACAATTTCAGTCAGATTCTGATATTGAATATTTATCATCAAGACAAATGTCTCTTTACTCTATGTAAGAGTTTGGTAGTTTTACCATTGAGATTTTCCCAGGCAAAACACAGAATATCAACAAAAATTTGGAAAAGTCACAATAGGAAGAACTAACCAAAATCTTGCAAAAACATTCTACTGCATTTGCATGGGAGTATACTGATATGAAAGGTATTGTTTCTAAGACTTGAATCCATCATATCTATATCGAGGAAAACAGTAGACCAATTAGACAACCTCAGAGAAGGATGAATCCAAATCTTAGGGAGATAGTGAAAGAAGAGCTCCAAAAACTACTCAAT
>APFE031183110.1:15587-26354 GCA_000404065.3 Pinus taeda
GATAATATGTAACAAAAAGTGATTTGTATGCTCATCATTGCATTTGTCAAAGTTCTTTTTCATAAATGTTGTAATAATATTGTCGTATAAGAAAAGAGCATACAATTATTATTATTATTATTATTATTTATTTATTTATTTATTTTTGGCATGGTTGCGAATGAACTTCCTATCGGATTGTAATTTGTGGATGTGTTAAATTTTCTTTCTGTTTATAGTGCATGATTTTGTTTACACTTAATATTTCCATTTAGGAATATTACACAAAAACAGAAATGTCCATGCAAGAAGAAATTACAATAATAGGCTGCACTAGACACTATCCAATCCAAAATAGAGAAGGGCCATGCTAAATCAAGAAAAATAACCAAATAAAATAAAACATGACATTTCATCTATTTAGAGACAAAATTTGATGGGGTGATGATATATTGCACCTCTCTCATCTATTGCCCAATTCATTCATTCAAGGGTGTCCTCCTCTGGTTTGTCCACCCAAATCAAAAGAATTGCACAATGTCAAATCTATTCTTGTTTGCTCCATGTACCTATTCGATTTCATTGAGTATCTCCTTTATTTTTATAGCACATGTACAAACACAAACGATAAATGGGGTACTAACGCAATGTAATTATAATTTTCAATGACAAAATAGAATTACATAAAGCAAGCTTTAAAAACTGACCTTGTAGCCTATTTTATACAACTTTTGAATTAAGACGCAACATTTCTCCCACCCTACTTGTGATAATTCCCCCCAAGTGTCTTAATATTTGCAACAAAATGGAAAAATGAAATGAGTTGATCATGATCTTCCAAGAGCACTTCTTGGTGGGAACTAACAGGAAGCAACCGTAATTCAATGAGGTCCTGCAACTTCATCACACTTCTACTCTAATTGATGTGATTTATAACTAAGTGATGCAATCTACCAATCAATGCCATGCTAACAAGTAGATCATGCCCCTCTTCAACAATTAGTAATATACCAAGAATGAAATCCATATTTTATGACAACATTTCATCTATGACATAATAATCTAACTATCTTTCCTTGTTTTTCACTTGCATCTTTCATATATCTTTGTCAACCTTTCTTCACATTAAAAGTTAAATATCATTAATCTTGATCTTTAAATGCTTTATGGTAGTCATAAGCTGATATTTTTCTCCCTCAATTTCTCAAAATAGATTCTACTCAGTGCTCCATTATCGTCTCTCAAGTCAAACAATTCCTTCAATGCAACTCCAAATACTTTCTTTTTTGTTAATCTTGTAGCTTTTCAATTATTGACTTGTATTCTTGATTCTTTGTAACCAAATAATCAATGTCTGAGCAGTTATTTTATTCTTCACTTGATGTCTACATTTTAAATCATCTTCATATATAAATTTGTGTTCAATGCTTCTCAATTTATTTGACTCTTCATGCTAATGAAAAGTGGAGATTCTAGAGCATCTATTTCCTTATTGCTAGCAATAAAATGATCATTCAAGAGCGACAGTCAATTTAAAGACTATGTTCTGTTTGAGGAACCATTGAGTTGTTTGATAGAGCAAGGCATCAGCTTCCGCAGTCAGCTGAAGTCCATCAACACTTGCTTACTCATTATATCTCAATATATTTATTTGAATCAATGTCACGCACTCGCTTTGACTTAGGCTAGGAGGGAAGCAAAATTAGGAATATTATATCTCACAAAAATTTTGACATTCTAAACCTATCACCAATGTAAGATTTAATGCCTATTATGTGGGTTGTTCAGAAATTGCAATCATGTTTCTACATCATATTCATAAAATCGAATGTCTCCAACTGGAGTGATTTATTTATTCATGGGAAAATTTATTTTAATTCTCATCATTCTTACCAGAAATCAACAAATGAACAAATAATATAAGAGAAAAGCTACATAGTAAAAATAAAGCATACCATTAAAATTTGATCACGGATTTTAGCCTGAGAAACCCAATGTGACAACACTAGCAAGAAATGAGGATTACACCTTGGTCTTTTCTTTCTCAAATATATATTGTGAAATACAAAGAAAGATGAAGTTGCAATATACATTATGAATTGTGAAATGAATGTTACAAGGTTTTTTTCCTCTGTTCTACCCCAATATCTAACATGTTCAAAATCAGACCATAAACCAACACTCCGCCACTGATCAACAAATAAACAATCCACCAAAAATTAACCAACACACCAGGAGACTAGTCAAAACTACAACCAGTAAATGGATTGGAATGGAACATTCCTCATCTCCATTGATAAAGCTCAAATAATGCTACATAGTCTACAACTCCACTGAGACAACTCGATTAACGCTGAAATGCCTAACTAAACAATGACAACAGTTTATTTGTTTATAGTGGATGACAGACTCAGAAGAATGAAATGCTAAAATTCCTACCTAAACAATGAAAACAATTTATTTGTTATAGTGGATGACAGACTCAGAATAACTAAATAGACCAAATACGTATACAAAGTTTCTTTTGTCCAAAATCTATAATAAACCACTTTTTTCGAAACAGATAGATGATACCATTAGACTATGTAACAGTTATCGAATATAAGGAATGGTTTGCTTTTCTGCTTCAAACTAGGCTAATTACTTCGGCACCATAGCCTGGCACATCACCTTTCATATATTGAAGGGACTGCTTGTATTGAATACACTGTAAGCAGATCGATTGACAAAAGCCCCCAAAATTATAAAGAGACATTAGGAAAACCCAAAATTATAAACAAGCATACACGAAATTAGTCTAAGTTTTATGTACAACGCTTTTGTTCTCTCCTTGGTAACCATATTGTTACTAGCATCCATAATGGCAAACTCAACGATGCAATGTTACATATCTGCAGAGAAAGAATAGACGCCGTCTTTTAGATCCAAATCTTAGGTTTACAACAACTACTGCGACCCATAATTATTACAGGAAACCTATTGCAAATCGTGAGTTGCTGAAAAGATACAAGCGTAGTCTATGTCCTATTATTCCTTAGCTTACACATCTGATCAACTCATACTCCACACTTATACGAGCAAAGTATATCTATAATCACAGCACCATAGCCTAGCACATTTATAGAGATATCGTGAATCCATATTAGTTGACATCATCACCCTCAAACATATCCTCAACTTTAGAGGTTAAGATTGAAGGACAGTTATGCAGCTATAATCACTCCACTTACCGAATATTGACTGACAATCAATGGAAATCAATATTGCTTTAAAACCACACCAAATAATACGCTTGACTATAATCTTATCATAAAACAAATTGTGTAAGATACAATCATAAAACAACACTTAGACAAAGATTACCAAATAGAGCAACAAATTACCAAATTCACTAAAAAAGAACCAACACACCACAAAAAAACTTAGAATGAAAACCAGATATAAATCTATATAAAGACATTACTTTGCTGATCATGTATCCATGTTAAAAAACATTATGCGTCCTTGTGATCAAATTGCAAAACCAAACAAGGTAATAAAGGGTCGCAGCCCAATATCAATCATCTTTATATCGGTCAAGTCAATAATTAAAAGGATGACGTTTATGCTTTAGTAGCTGCTTAACCATAAACCCTTTTGATTAAATAATTTGATTTCACCCAACTCCATCCATACAACTCATAAACCATTTAACTCACAAAATAAACTGATAATGAACTTGCCATGAACCAAACAATAATTCCTAGGATGATAACCAATGGTATTCAGGGGCTTGCAAGTGTCTGTCATCTTCTCCTCAATTTTCCCCTAAAATTAGCCGACAAAGGAAGATCTTCTGAAAACCAAGTATGCGAAACCAATTGTCCTCATATCGAGTTTAAAATATCGAGCTTGTTCATGAACAAACTACATTTAAGTATAAAAATTGCTCCTTCATGAACCAAATATTTTTTTAGTATAAATCATATATAAAATACCGACTACCTCATATTACAGTAAACCCAATTCACCTACTACCGAAGCTCTACCCAAGTAAGTGAGTTAGACTCGTGCATCTGTATAGTAAGCCCCCACCCCATCCCTAATCTCATCCAAAGTTAGATATAGTTCGATGAAAACACTATAGAAAATTACAAATACTCAGAGGGAACAGAATAGAAAATAAGATTAAAATAGGTAAAGAGAGCACCGATAGAAATAAAATATATAAGCCTTAGTAGCAACACAGAGCGCACTATCTTGCTACACAAGTAGAGTAAACATGTGTAGGGCTACAAGAACGAGAAGTTTTTATTCGATGAAACCAATGCTATGAGCAAACTGTAACACTGCTTCATTCATTTATTATTTGCAGTAAATGGGTGCCTGCGTTAAATTTAACTCTGTATCACGCGTGTTAACGTTACACAAATGTTTCGTATTTATCACCAAATCCTCATTTGAATTCTGTAGAGATGCATCGGATTAGTCGTTTTGTGGGACGGACAATTTTTGGCCATTCGTTACTAGGCTCTGCAATATTAGCGGCTGGCGGTTGCATAGGAAACCAGGTACACACATAAATCCTTCGGAGATCACATCAGGCTCATGGTAACGGATGAGCGTGGTAATGTTCAATAGTTTGGTGACTAACAAACTCCAGCAATTTCGCATTGGCACATAGGAAATGCTAAATTCTTGTGGCACATCAACTTCATCGGTTGCATATTGATCGAAAAACCAGATTTGGGTGACAACCCATAGTGTTGCATTTTTAAAAGTAGCCATTGGAAAACCACTAACTGAGACCACATCGGTGCAGATCGAAAGAGCACAGAGAGAAGTTCGGTTAAAAGATAGTAATTGCATCTGTACTCCAATCGTGCAGGTTTCAAGTGTAAAGTCACTCATATTGATTTTTACCCATAGCAGGTCGCTCGTATTGATTTTACCCATGGTTCTCATTTATTTTCCATCGACAATTACCAAATTCATTATCGAAGTGAAAATGGATCGATTTTTCGTGCAAATGCTGAACAAGTCTTTAAATTGGTCTTCACCGTGGAATGTGAACCGATAGCAGTGATGTGAGAGCGCAACCTAACTGTTCCTTTGTCGATAATTTCAAGGTAAATCTGTTATGACTCACATATGAGGGAAAATGTGGTGCAACAAAGAGATTTGTTTTAAGTAACAATGGGGTCACTGTGAATCCAGAAAGGTCTGGTGAATTTTCATCTTGTAGAAGGTAACATCAGCAGAGATCATGGTGGAAGAATTGGAAGAAAGGAAGCTTGTGTCGGAACCTATTTGTAATAGATACAGGTAGAATGTGAAGCTCTAGGCAATGAGGTTATTTTGAGGTGTTTCAAAAGCCTATAGAGGCCTCTCAGAGTTTTCCAGAAGCTAAACTGCTAATGATCCCAACATAGTGACATACGGATATAGTCTGGTTTCTTGGGTCTTTCAGGCACTAGTATCACAACTCCTTTATCCTTTTGTTTATTGGAAATCATTGACTGGTCCCTCACAGCTTCAAGGCTAACTTTCAAGTGTGGAAAACACCCAACCATACTCTTTGCGAAGGTAGCTAGACTTGTCCATTTTCATTCACTGGGGTTTCCACCAGCTCGCATCATTCAAAACCTCAGCTCTTCAGAGATGGCCTAACAAAGTAGATCAGATCATTGAAGCTACATCTACCATGTGAAGAGACATCTCAGGGATATTTTAGGGTTAGGAAGCTTAAATTTTGTTTTTATGCATGACTATCCATGACACAAATATTTAGAGAAAAGTTAACTTAGGCTCTGCCTCCTATTTTATAAGATGTTGAGGACGGAGGTTAGGATTTTTTTTTTTTTGCTATCATATAATAACTGTTCATAGGCCCAGTGTGTGAACCTAGGCTCTGATACCAAGTGTAACGACCCAGCTAAAATAGTGAAAATGACCAGCTAACTATATCTATATATATTATAATATCTTATAATATATAATATATATATATAATCTTATATACTATAATATATATATACTATATTAATATATATATATATATAATATTATATATACTATTGACACAACAGATTATAAACCAGAAAATAAACACATTTAGATTTCAATTCAATCAATACACACATCGCTTATGCTCATTTCAGGAACATAACACCACATTTATAAACTTTTAATATAAGGTCAAGTAGTAAGGAAATACACATGTATCATACACCGGAGAGGCGAGACTCCGCTTGCTTTGTTGTCGCTGGTATTTCATTGTTGTCGATCACTTCTACGAGTGTATGATGACACACTTGATCCAAAAACGAGATCCACCGGTTAACCTCCCAGCCTACTCCTTGGGTACTCCTCTTCCCTGCAGACCCCCGAGCTGCAATGGGGTTGTACAATGGTGGAAGAATCTAGCTGGCAGAGGAGAGCAACCTTAGCTCAAGAGTCCCCTCTCTAAAAAGAAATCCTCTACCTCACCAAACTCACTATAGCTTCGTAGTCACTGCTTTGACCTCATATCATCCATCCCACAAATAGGGGTTCCCAAAAATTACCTTCTCTCATGGCTTGCCCTTCTTTATGAGGAGTTCTCATAGTGACACATGGCAGTCTGCATAATTATATATTTTTTCTTTAATTTAATACTTGATTAACTTCACCTACCCATGTGTCATTCTCTCATCAAGGGTCACCCAAAATTATTTACTTAACTTTTTATTTAAAACTAATATTTTCCTCACCTCACAAGATTCCTATTTCTTCTCCTAGTTGTCTCTTTATTCCCCCCTTTTAATATTTAAATTGTGTTTATTACTTGGATTCTATTAATGAGTCAAGATTTTATCCCCAATCTACTTCCTACATTAACTCAGGTTATCTCTTAGAGGGATATTCTTATGCTGGTTGATGCCACATGGAGCTTCTGTCCATTTCTCTAATTTAATTTATTTTTCTTATTTTAATTCACCTTCCTATTTTCTTAATTAAGTTTAATTGGTTTAGGATTAATCTTTATCCTTACAATATGTTTGTCTTCCCCTTTTATCTAATTAAACCACCTAATCTACCTAGAATTTTCAAACATGGGGAGGGTAGAATTTTTAAGGTACTCTATTTATTTCTTCCTATCACCTCCTTATTCCAAGTTTTATTTTTGATTTAATTACCTTGGTTTCTAATCATCATTTAACCTTGATGTGACTCCCTAGTTTTCATTCCTTACTTATATTTATTTATTATCATTTATTTTCAATGATTCCAACGGTGCCAAGTTTGGTTGTGCCCTTCAAGAACTTCCCTATAAGTTCCAAGGGTGCCACACCTAAGAGTTTAGTTGTGATGCCAAGGGTGCCAAGTTGGTCGTGTCCTTAAATAATTTCCCCTGAAATTCAAAGGGTGCCACACCACTTGCCCTTCAAGCATCCAGTGACTATGAGGGGAAAATATCGTGCAACGTCATATACCAATATCATCTCTTATGTTGCCTATTATAGTGAGACTAATGGTGTCGGGGATCAAGGAATCTACCTTGATGCGCGCCCCCTAGTAAAATCCTCATGAGCGACCCAAATTTTGGACCTGCCCTCATGACATCGTGATCTTCAAGGCGAAGGTGTTTCAACCCTTCCAGCCCAAGTCACGGTGGGAGTGCTAGTGGGTTGAGATCAGGGGACCTGTCCCACCCCTCCCATGTAGTTCCATCCACTTGTACAACCCCATCACCCATATGTGAGTCATTCGGCGAAGAAACTCATCTGTGCCTGCAGCCATTAACATATCATCAGAATATAGATACCCATATATAGCAGGTTGCAAAATCGATTAGAATTTCAAAGATAAAATAATATAAATTTTCATCAAACCAGGTGTCGTCAACTCGTCATGTGTGAGTGCCTCTGGTGGGTTTCCTGCCATACTCAATAATAAACAGTAACCAGGTTTTTTCAGTGTTAGTCATTGTCATAATATCAATAATTACCATCACCTGGTCATTCACATCACCGTTCATTGTGAACCAGAACTAATGTAAGTAGCTAACATAGGGGATACCTCCATCATGGCTAGCATCATCATAACCTTAATGGAACCATACATATAGATCAAGGCTATCATCATTATAACATCAAAAGAAACATGCCTATCCTTTACTACTATCACCATCATGATATCAATAGAGAATACACATAACCATTAATTATATCGTAATAATAATATTAATAGAGAACATACATAACCATCACATTCGTTGATAATAGAGTCACGTTTCTGGATCCTCAGCCTGACTTACTCATAGACTAAAGTATGCAAGATAATGTCATATTAGAGTCAGGAAACTAGGGTGGGCACTACATACTCTTGCTAAAATAGTGAAATGACCCAGCTAAACTATATTTTTATTTTTATTTTTATTTTTTTTTTACACAACAATTACAACCAGAAAATAAACACATTGATATTTCAATTCAATCAATACACACATCGTTGATGCTCATTTCAGGAACATAACACCACATTTATATACTTTTAATCTGAGGTCAAGTAGTAACGAAATACACATGTACCGTACATCAGAGAGGCGAGACTCCACTTGCTTTGTTGTCACTGGTATTTCCTTGTTGTCGGTCACTTCTGCGAGTTTATGATGATGCACTTGATCCAAAAACGAGACCCAGTTAACCTGCCAGCCTACTCCTTGGGTACTCTTCTTCCCAGCGGACCCCCGAGCTGCAATGGGGTTGTACAATGGCGGAAGAATCTAGCTGGCAGAGGAGAGAAACCTTAGCTCAAGAGTCCCCTCTCTAAAAAGAAATCCTCTACCTCACCAAACTCACTATAGCTTCGTAGTCACTGCTGTGACATCATATCATCCATCCAACAATAGTTTTCCCCCAAAAAGTCCCTTCTCTCATGGCTTGCCCCTTCTTTTATAGGAGTTCTCATAGATGACACTTGGCATGTCATGCATAACTATAATATTTTTCTTTTAATTTAATACTTGATTATTCACCTACCCATGTGTCATCTCTCAGCAAGGGTCACCCAAAATTATTTACTTAACTTTTTATTTAAAACTAATATTTTCCTCACCTCACAAGATTCTTATTTCTTCTCCTAGTTGTCTCTTTATTCCCCCTTTTAATATTTAAATTGTGTTTATTACTTGGAGTCAATTAAAGAGCCAATATTTTATCCCCAATCTACTTCCTACATTAGCTCAGGCTATCTCTTAGAGGGATATTCTTATGTTGGTTGATGCCACATGGAGCTTCTCTCCATTTCTCTAATTTAATTTATTTTTCTTATTTTAATTCACCTTCCTCTTTTCTTAATTAAGTTTAATTGGTTTAGGATTAATCTTTATCCTTACAATATGTTTTTCTTCCCCTTTTATCTAATATAAACCACCTAATCTACCTAGAATTTTCCACATGGGGAGGGTAGAAATTTTAAGGTACTCTATTTATTTCTTCCTATGATCCTCCTTATTCCAAGTTTTATTTTTGATTTAATTACTTTGGTTTCTAATCATCATTTACCCTTGATGTAACTCCCTAGTTTTCATTCCTTACTTATATTTATTTATTATCATTTATTTTTAATGATTCTAAGGGTGCCAAGTTTGGTTGTGCCCTTCAAGAACTTCCCTAGAAGTTCCAGGGTGCCACACCTAACAGCTTAATTGTAATGCCAAGGGTGCCAAGTTGGTCGTGCCCTTCAAGGATTTCCCATGAAATTCCAAGGGTGCGACACCACTTTCCCTTCAAGCATCTAGTGACTACGAGGGGGAAATATTGTGCAACGTCATTGACCACTATCATCTCTTATGGTTCCTTCTATAGTGAGACTAATGGTGTCGGGGATCAAGGAATCTGCCTTGATGCGCGCCCCCAGTAAACTCCTCATGAGCGACCCAACTTTGGGACCTTCCCTCATGGCATCGTGATCTTCAAGGCGAAGGTGTTTCAACCCTTCCAGCCCAAGTCACGGTGGGAGTGCTAGTTGGTGAGATCAGGGACACTGTCCCACCCCTCCCATGTAGTTCCATCCACTTGTACAACCCCATCACCCATTATGTGAGGTCAGTTCGGCCAAGCAACTCATCTGTGCCTGCAACCATTAACATATCATGCAAGAATATTAGATAACTCATATATAGCATGTTTCACAAAATCGATTAGAATTTCAAAGATAAAATTAATATTAAATTTTTCATCAAAACCAGGTGTCGTCACCTCGTCATGTGCGAGTGCCTCTGGTGGGTTTCCTGCCATAATCAATAATAATCAGTAACCGGGTTTTTTCAGTGTTAGTCATTATCATAATAGCATTAATTGCCATCACCTGGTCATTCACATCACCCTTCATTGTGAACCAGAACTAATGTAAGTAGCTAACATAGGGGATACCTCCATCATGGCTAGCATCATGATAACCTTAATGGAACCATACATATAGATCAAGGCTATCATCATTATAACATCAATAGAAACATGTCTATCCTTTACTACTATCACCATCATGATATCAATAGAGAATACACATAACCATTAATTATATCGTAATCATATTATTAATAGAGAACATACATAACCATCACATTCATTGATAATAGAATCACGTTTCTGGATCCTCAGCCTGACTTACTCATAGACTAAAGTATGCAAGATAATGTCATATTAGAGTCAGGAAACTAGGGTGGGCACTACAATGTTATTACTCTACAGTTTGTTTGTTTTATGTTTTATGTTTTATGTTTTACTATTTTGTAACACTATTATACTAATCTTTATCATTATT
>APFE031183111.1:6516-27061 GCA_000404065.3 Pinus taeda
ATCAAAATTTAGTAAACATGAAAGTATGTACACACCTTGTCTTCTTTTGGAAATATGGGATCTTTGTATCAGCAAAGCGGAGCATATTTGGCATTTGAATTTGCCAATCATGAAATATGAAACCTATTGGTATAGGTATCCAACAGGCAGGAAAAGTGATGAGAAAATGTCGTGGAAACAAGGTACCAGCAACGGTCATCGCGTTGGTCGAATAATGTGCCGAGGGGGTACAGTTCAACTGGGCGCAGTTCCTTTACGAGGAGTTCCTAACAAACTGCAAGGAGGCTCAAGTGCAAGGTAAGACCTTCCACTATGCGTGGTTGCTCTTATCCATCTTATTGGTTGCAGGGGAATTGCTGGAGGATAGTCAGTTTCCTCCTCTTGATCAGGACTTGCCAGGGGCAGCGAAAAACACGTCGCTATGGGTGACAAGGCACAATATGCGAATCCGTGAGATCAAGATCTTCTGGATACTCATGAAGGCAAGCGTCTAGATGTGGAACAACAAACGGTTTGTGAAGCTTTGCAGACTTTAAGGCAGATATGCACAATGTGTATATCAAGGTACGGAAGGATCTGAAGTAGAACTGGACCAAACTCTCATTCATCGCAATTGATGATGCTGTTTTCATGGTGCTCGACTCATGGCCACCCGAATGGCGTGCCTCGGATCTGGGAACGCGTGATGAGGCAACGATACAAAGACAGAAGGATGCCGCCAAGCTGCTGGCACAACAAAATGAGAACGAGCAGCTCACCGAGGAGGTAAGGGCTTCCCGCAAGGCGGCGAAGGCCGCCATAGAGCAGACCAAGGCCGCCGAAAAAATAGCAGTAGCTAGGGCCACCATGATGCAGGAGGAAAGAGGCATGGACCTAACCACAGGACATGGGACAAACGATACGGTGGAAGGCGCGGACCGAAGCACCACCTCTACACAATTGAAACGGCTGCACAGTATGGAACGAACAGGGCCACAGAAGAAGACCAAGGCTTCCAAATGAGATGGGGAGCCTATTACATTGACATAGGGTGATCTATATGACATTGACAACACAGTTCGCGAGGTCACCAGGGAGGCGCTCCAAGAAGCAACGACGAAGCAACAGAATGTGTTAGGGGCACTCAGGGCACAATTGCAGGGACTTCAGGTGCGACTCCCACAAGAAGGAACGGTAGCCATTTACGGTGCCACGGGAGCATCGACAATAGAGCAGTTGTTGCGGGCCAAAATGGCCAACATCGTCACGCCGCCGGAAGGAACACTGACCGCGGACAACACGGAAGATAGAGATGCGGTAGGACGGATCAAGGGACTCAGCCTAAACTTGGCTGCCCTTCTGCGGGATATTTTATACCAGCTACAAGACGGGGCGACGACAGAACTCCATGCTAAGGAGGGGCGCACAGTGCAAATGCTAAGTGAACAACGAATCAACATCGAACAACTTAGCTTACAACGTGCTAAAGCCGTGGCTCATAACCAACAGTTGGAGCAGATTGTAGAGGAAGCGTGTCCCCGTGTCCCAGAACTGGAAACCGTGACAGATCTACTAGTAGGAATACAGATCAACAAATTGGCCAGTGGATTCTGCAAGGCAAAGGAGGAAGCTACGAGGATCCAGCTGGACCTCAACCTGCAAATTACTGAACTACAACTAAAGGGAAACCCTCCACGTCCCCAGAAGTTCAAGATCAGTGCGCCGACGATATCCAAAAAGGGTTGGAGGAAATTGAACAGGCAATGCAGAGCTGCACCACATTATTGGAAGAATCCTTAGGGGTCCTCACAACTTTACAGGAGGACCCCACCATACAACAATTGGAAACAGAGGCGCGGGAGCTTCAAATGCAATATGACAATGTGCACGGGACGACGCAAACAGTGGCCCTAACTCAGCGGCTCGCAAGGCTACAACAGGGAAAGGCATTGAAGGAGCAAGTGGATGCAACGCGCCAAAAAGAGGCAGTACTTAAAACACTTGTCTAGCCTTGGATTAATGAGGCCTTCCTCATCACGACTGACATCGAAGAAAAACTCACACAAATGAAAGCAATGCATGACATAAGACAGGGATTTGACTCTGATAATGAGCATTCGGCCGCACAAGCAAAACGGATCCAGCAGACGGCAGAGCAGTTCGCTACGGATCTTCACGCAGTGCAGACACAGTTAGATGGACTTCATGCAAAGATTGCCGCACCAGTAGAGTGACTCGAGACAAGTCACAATGATTGTGTTGGGGGCCTGTTGGGTAGCAGATTCCCCCATAGTATGCTTTTGGGGCTTGAAGACCGAATTTTGGTTAAGTATAATGTAAAGACCCCGCGAAATGCGGGTGCGGAGCACGAGAGTCTAGGGTTGTCCACCCTAAAATAATGTAATTGAATGTGTGGTATGTCGGCCTACCCATGGTCCGCGGACCATGGGATTGTATAAATAGAGCGAGGCTCTAAGTGTAAAGTCAACTTTAAGTTTTGACAAGTAACAGATAGATGTGAAGGCATGGTTAGAACATAGAAGTAAATCTAAAGTGTATTGGGTCGTAGTGGTAGGTAGAAGCTCTGTAGTTGAGTGCGCAGAGGCCTAGTAGAGTTCGCAGCTGAGTGTGCAGACCCCTGCAGCTTAGTGCGCAGGGCGGAGTCGGGTCTATAACTGAACTTGAGCATTAATAAAGATAAGATTGATTCAGAATATTGCGCATCTGCTTATAGATCTATATTTCTATGTTATGGTTATTCTTTATGCATTTATATGATTTTCAAGTACGTGTGCTAATCTGAAAAGTTGAACAAGTAATAAGACTATTGGGCCCGCACAAACTAAGTTAAGCACTAATATAAATAGCACAGTAAGGATCAGATCGGAATAATACGAAGGTACACACGGGTTGCGAAGAATATGAAGCTTCACGGACCAACGCAACGTGCAGATTAGGATCGTGAACCTCTAGAACCCTCATCAAGACATCCCTAGGGTGCGGAAACCTGGTTCTAGCACCCTCCCATACTACTTCGGATGAGACCTCAGTCCACGCTCTACAAACTGTTGCCGAAAGGGCCAATAGTATTGGGATTTGCTTGGTTAAACTCACTACTGAACCTGGGTCAAGCCCCACGTAGCCAACACATCGCATGCATGGTTTCATCGATGATGGGTTGTGGTTGGTTTCTTGACAGTGGAGCCTCATTCCACATAACCGGTGATAAGAGTTTGTTTAGTACCTTGGAGGAGAAAGACCTCCAGATGCGCATAGAGATGGGTAATGATGAAAAGTATAGTGTTTCAGGAGTGGACACGGTTTCTTTTCAGAGGGAGCATGGAGCTCACATTACCTTGACAGATGTGAAGTACGTGCCAAGACTGAAGAAGAACTTGGTATTGATCACGATGTTGGAGGACAAAGGCTATGATGTCGTCTTCAGTAAGGGAAAGGTTTTCCTTAGACACATCACCACGAGACAAGTGAAGCAGATTGGTTCATGAGTCAAGAACCTGTATGCTCTTGAGTTTCAAGATGCATGCAAAGCTTTGAGGAGCAAGGAAAATGTTGGAGACTTGGTGGTTGAGAGGGAGAGTACGTTACCTCTCAACATGCACCACCAAAAGAAGTCTCAAACAATTGTGGAGGAGCCACAATTAGTGAAGCAACTTCAAGAGGTTGTGGAGCAGCCACAACTGGAGAAGCCGAGAGGAGACCGAGTGGAGGCATCCACTCATGCAGAGACCTCTAGTAGGGGGAAATTTCGAGCCAAGTGGGCAAAGGGATCACATGCATCCATACCTCCAGGTGTGAGGTGGGGCGATGTGAAGTGATTATCCCAAGAAGGCTGAAATAGCGGTAGGATCCTTGAGGTACCTAGCCTCTTTGATTAGACCTTGCTACGGGAGCCCCGACGAGGAGTAGCAGGACTGGCTGAGTGGGTAGAGATGGATGTGGATGGAGTGGCAGAGGGAGATTCAACATCAAATGGTGTTTCTAGCCCAATAGGCAGGTTAGTTGGGAGATCAGTTACTTACTTCTTCTCTGTGATTGAATCTTCTGCTCTATTATATGTGTTCTGTTTGATCTTGCTCAAAATCGATTAAGATTCCACAAGTTTGATTGTAGAAGTAGATTAAGTATTTTGCTTTAGTACATTGCATAATCAGTTTAATCTACAATGAGAATTTCTACATCTAAAGCTTACGACATAATCAGTTGGATGTACCTTCGTATGTTGTCCACCCATCTAGGGTTTTAAGTAGACTTTATCAATTAGGTCATGGGGTGCTTGTCTAGTGTAAGCTATGTGGTGCTAATTAACGAAGCGACATCCCCCTTTTTTCAAGGCCAAAGAGGACTGAGACAAGGTTGCCCCCTTTCCCCACTCCTCTTCCTCCTAGCGGTTGAAGGACTCAGTCAGTTGATTCTAGAGGCTAAAAGAAAAGGCAAAATTCATGGGGTGGAAGTGGATACTAACCTTTTTATAACCCATCTATTGTTTGTGGATGACATCCTTCTCTTCATCAATGGAAGAAGGAACGAAACAAGGAACTGAAAAGGATATTAGACCTTTTCCCTAAGGCAACGAGCATGCAAGTGAATAAGCAAAAATCCCATCTATTATTGGAAGGTTTCAACAGAATGGAAGCATTGAATATAGCTGAAGACTTTCCCTTTGAAGAGTGGAAGTTAGAAGACAACTTCAAGTACCTGGGATTCTTCCTAAAGCCTAACTCATACAAGAAACAAGATCGGCTCTGGCTAGTTGAAAAAATAGAATCGAGGATCACTCATTGGAGTTTCAAATGGCTATATAGAGCAAGAAGATTGACTCTCATGAAATCAGTCATTTTGGCCATACTTGTATACTGGGCAACTCTAACATGGGTTCCAAAAGGAATACTGCAAAAATCAAAAGAGTATGCAACAGATTTCTCTTGGCAGGCTCAAAGGAGGAGTCGATTTTTCCCTGGGTGGCAAGACCAAAGGAGTGGGGAGGATGCGGAATAAAAGATTTAACAACCTTTGGGTCATCTCTAGTAGCTAAACTGGGATGGAGACTAATAAAGACGGAGAACCTGTGGACGATAGTAGTTAAACGAAAATACATTGACCCCATCCCTTTGGATGATAGGATCAGGAAACCAAATAAGAAGAAAAGCAATGCTTCAGTGGTGTGGAAAGCCACTTTAGGTGCTTTCAATATCATAGAACAAGGCCTGTCCTGGCAACTAGGGAATGGAGAACAAGTCAAGATAGGGAAGGACCCATGGGTGGGGTGCAATGAAGGATTTTCACTCTCCCCGAGACTCATAAACCAGCTAGACATCAGAGGCATTCAGTTCATAAGCCAGATCCAGGAAAATGGTCACTCCACCATATGGGGACAAGCCTGGTTAGCTGGGACCGACTTAAACCTAAATCAACAATGGATAGAGGAATGCCACAATTTTACCAAGGAACTGTCCAGGTCTAATGTCAAGTTAAGAGATAGACCAGATCAACTGGTATGGGCACATGCAGACACAGGCTCTTATTCTCCTAAACAGGGTTATAAATTTCTTATGTCAAGAAAAGGATACGGGAATCATGAATGGTGGGTTAGCTTAATCTAGAAGCTACAATGCCCAACGAAAGCTTGGATGTCCTTTTGGTGCATTCCACGGAATAAAGTGCCAACTTGGGATACATTACAAAGGAGATACAAGTCGAGCCCAAGGAGATGCGCATTATGCAAAAATGATGTAGAAACGATCTAACATCTCTTTTTAGAATGCCCCTTCACAAAGGAGGTATGGAAGGAATCATGGAGACTGATTCAGAAAAGGGTGACATGGGGGGGGGGGGGGGGGGGGGGGCGCACTAGCAGAAGTATGGAATAAGTGGTGGAAGGATTATTTGGAAGGAAATTTGAGGAATCTACCACTAATCATAGCCCGGGGTGTATGTTTGGCTCGAAACAACAATATTTTCAAAGAACAGAACCCCTTGGCTGGGCATATCGCGGTAGGATGCACAACAATCTACTTAAGTATTCCTGAGCCAATTCGGGAAGCACCTCCATGAACTGTAAGAGAAGAACAAATAAAGGAAGGAATCCCATGTCCCTATTTCGATGGGGCATTTGATCAAAACAACAAATGTGGGGCTGGAATGGTGATCCACCTTAATGAGCATAGAAACCTCAAAGCCTCAGTGGGCTTGGGGATTGGAACCAATAACTTCATAGAACTTTCTGGCTTAAAACTTCTCCTATGCTGGCTTTCCCACCCGGGCATTCACTCGGTTCAGATCTTCGGGGACTCGATGAATATCATAAAATGGTTCAATGGTGTGAGCAGATGTTAGAATTACATCTTATCCCCTTTACTAGAAGAAGCAAAACATTTAAAATTAATTTTTAATGACTTTTCTCTATGTCATATATATAGGGAACATAATAGCATAGCAGACCAGCTTTCTAAAGCAGGTCTACAACAAGATCTGGGCAGTTGGAGGATAGAGGAAGCAAATCGGGATGAGATCAGTGTGTCGGACCAACCACCATATGCATAATGTTGACATTCTACTCTATTTTTGACATATGATTTCTTGTTATGATAGTCATTTAGTTTTTCCTGTTTCAGTTTCCCGCCTACAACATAACTGTTTTTCCTTTACATGTTCGGTCTCTAAAACACATTATTGACGACCTGGTTAAAATACTTTCTAAACTTCTAAGCTGATCCCACTCCTGTTTGGGATGTTTTCCTAATCGAGGAGGCCCGACAGTGGATCAGGACGTATTTTTTGGGATTCTGATATACACCTATTATGTAATTTTTGCTTTTTGCTTTTTTGGTGACTTGTCATTGAAAGCTAGTCCAATATCTCACTTGGGTTGTTTTCCTCATCGAGGAGGCCCAAGATAAAAGGATTAGTGAATCTTTATTAGCTAAAGTGAGACGGTAGAGTTGGAAGACACTCAACTACCATTTCAGATCAACTTTATGGTTTGAACAAGTCATACAGTTTACTCAATGCTTAATTGCATATACTATGTAACTTTTTATAAATTGTAATGAAAAGTTCGATTTTTTCCTTGGAAATTAAAATAAAATGTTACCAATATTATATAATAATGATGATGCGGGAAAACTATAAGGACAAAGAATGCATGCATAACTGCGAAACATCGCCCCACACTTGTAATTGTTATTAACAAATTTTATCTAATATTGGACAATTCATCATGCAGAGAGTTTTGTGCGGAGAACTTTCATTGTACTAAGAGTTTTCATTGTGTAAAGAGTTTTTATTATGCAAAGTATTTTGTGCGAAAAGCTTTCATTCCAGAGAGTTTTCTCCACATTCCACACAACCTTTAATCAATTAATTAACAATATATTGAAATACAAAAATATAGATTATTTAATATTAAATATTATCAAGAATATGTAATAATAATAATGTAGAAAAAAATATGAAAAAAAATGCATGCAAAAATTGGAAACATCCAACACACTTGTATTTATTATTAACAAATGCTTGTACAATAAACTTTCTTACTTTATACATATAACTTTCATTGTGCGAAGAGCTTTTATTAAATAGATAATTTTTATCATATAACACAACCTTTAATCATCAATTAATTAATAGTAAAAACAAATACCACACTACATTGCAACTAATACAAATACTACACTACATTGCAACTAATACCCTTGTCATATTTTAATTGTAAATGGATGAAAATAATCATCAATATAATGAATTGTTTAATAGTCGAACTTTATATCGACCAAACCGCAAGTGGTCTCTTAAACCAGGTTCGCTTGTGACCAACTCGAACAAGTGATTATTGCTAGGGTTTTATCCAGTAAGGGTTTGGGTGAAACGCGATCGGCGTTTATTAGCAAAAGGCCGCAAGCAGCCCATCGTTACAGCGGTGTCGGAGTATCATCTATACGAGGACAGATTCCGCTAGTAGATCTGTTACAGAGCTCAGATTTTTCTGTTGCAGAGAAGAAATGGGTACCAAGGGGGTTTTATCTCAGAAAGAAGCAGACATTCAAATGATGCTGGCAGCAGATGTTCACCTCGGCACTAAAAACTGCGATTTTCAGATGGAGCGTTACGTTTACAAGAGACGCTCAGACGGTAAGCTCTGACAGAAAATAAAAAGGCCCGTTTGTTGATGTCTTTATACTTGTACAGGGCTTCTGTTTCACGGGATTTTATTTGTCAAGACTATACGAATACGGATTTCTTACTAAGCATTAATTTGTTTGTTGTTGTCTCGAAACTATAAGGATCGTGGGGCTTTTGGTGCTTATAAGTAAATTATTATTTATTATTTATTATTTATTTTATTTTTCTCTGGTGGCAAGTGGATATTTTGAGAACATTTTATGTTATGAAGGTTTTCGATAAATGGGTGATTGTTATTAAGGATGTTTTTAAGACCGAAAATGCCGTAGATTTGCATGATACGAAGATTTTGGCAACCTGTGCGTTTATGTGAATTAACAGCATTTGACTAATGTTGTTACGATGCTGCTTGTATATATGGTTTAGCTGGGTTGGAGTGTTGTATTCTCTGCTAATTGAATGCTGAAGGTATCAGTTGGTCACGTTGTAGCCCACTTGCTGTTGTTGAGTATTTCCGCCAGTTGACAGAAATCAAATCTGTTTGACTGTTTAAACGGAGTGGAATTTTGTTTGCATTTTGTGATTACCTCTTTCAATTGTCGGGAAGGTTTGGCTGTCTAGGTGAAATGCAGTTGCGTCTTTTATGTTGCTGGATAGTTATGTCAATTGACAGGAAGCGGATCCTTTTGACTGTCAAAGTGGGTTGATATTGTGTCCATGTGCTCATGTTACACCACATTCAACTGTGGATTTGGGCCTTTACAGCCCTGTTTATGGAGATATATTTGTGTCAATTAATTGCCAATAAAAGGCCTAAGAAATTGACATCTAAATCCCTAGTTCACTTTGCGGCTTGATAAATTGCCTTGGAGGAAGAAGATTATAAACATTAGCAACTTCAGGACAATAAGCGAAATGAGCTACATACAATAGCATATTGAACGAGTCAGGATTTGGCCACAATGTAGGGAGGGCTGCTCTGGGTGTCCGCTCTAGTGGAATTTCAAGTTGTGAATTTCTATCTTGAACGCTCCCTGCCAAGCCACAGTTGGGCTCAGGCCTCCTCGCCAACACTACTCAACATATAAACCTCTTCCTGGTACCTTGTTGAAAATTGGACAGACTAGGTATCAGATCCACAACCTATCCTTGCTCTGGTTGGCTGCTTTACCGCTGAGCTATATGGTCCTTTATGTCAGAAACCCTTGTTCAATTGGGTTGGTGCCTCCAACTAATGGAAGATATATTATGCAATTCACTATGGGTGGGTGCAGCAGCGAAAATTAATGTGGGGTTTTCTACTCACAGAGAAAATTAATACAGTAGAGGTTGTTTAAGGATAACAACACATATTGAACATCTCAAAACAAAAGAGCTGCCATTAGGATTTTACAGGGATTTATAAACAGTGGACATAATGAACGGCGCGTGAGGTAAAAGTTTAGTAGAAAGCCTACAAGGGAGTTCAGCATATGGATCATAGGGACTGCTAAATCTTCTTGCTATAAATATGCTGAGTCACAAAGAGGGTTGCTAATGTTCTTAAAAGAAGGCATATTATAACTGCTTTTAGCCTTCAAACACCACAAAAAATGGATAATGCGGATCATGTTCAAACAACATAGAAGTTGATAACAAATTCCCTACTCTAGAGACATTCACTTTAAAATATGGCATGTGATTTTAAAGATTAGACAAATGCATTCTAGTTGGAAAATAAAGAGTTCAAAGAATTACTAATACTATGGAGTTGTCTGTTCGTTGTGGGGTGATTTTATTCTACTCAAAGCATGTTGGTCAGTCGATGGTTATGTTCATGATAGGAGACTGATCATACTATGGAGTTTTCTGTTCGTGGGGGTGATTTTCTTTTACTCAAAGCATCTTGGTCAATCGATGGTTATGTTCATGATAAGAGATTGATCATGTGTTTGGTTCACATGAGGAAACATGCTTCTGTTAATTTCCATGTTGCCTGCCACTTGCCTTAGTCTTTAGGTTTGAATAGGAAGTCAACTGGTAGTATTAAGATGTAAGATTTTGTCTAAGGTCTTATAGTCTATAGGATTTGATTGGCAGCGAAGTGGTAGTATTGAGGTGTAAGGTGTAGTTTAAGAGCTTGATATATCATACAAAGGATTCAAATTTCCCAGTCACAGTATGGAGATAAAGCTTTGTTCTCATGACTACTCTCTTGAGTCTGAGTGTGGGCATAGGTGTGTACTCATGGCTACTCTACTCGATTCTTAGTGTGGGCATATGTGTGTTTATTGCACATGGTAACTTTCTACATTCCTAAAATGGCTTAGAAGTGCAACTTACACTTTTTTGGTTAGTTCTATTCTATTATTGGAAATAAATTTTACATGCAGTACCTATCTCTGCCTGTCAGTGGTCAGCCACTAGGGAAACCAGATCACTGACAAAATGGCAGAGCCTATGTCTAATATTCATTAGAGAAAGAACTTGATTGAAGAAGAAAACACCTAGATAGCTAACATCAACAAAACTAAAGTTTGGACAACTTTGACTGTAAGCCTTGTTGTCAATTGTAAACCATGGAAACACATACAAGAACATAAACAAAGGTGTTAAGAGGCAGAGGAAGTAGCAATGTCAATGGGGCTTCGCTTCGAAGATTTGATGCCGCTGGGACCTGTAGAGTTAAGGAGATGAGCTTCCAGCCTAGCTGTTGCATCCTTCAAGTCAGCTTACCCTTTCCCCATCTCATCCAGAGTCAATAGGATTTCATTCTTGGCATCTTGCTTGTCCATCAAAACTCAAGCCAACGTGGATTTCATCCTCCAATATAAGTCTATGGTTAGCAAGTATTGATTTTTCCTGCCATGAGTGTGCCTAGTGTTAAAATTAGCAACTAGGGTCAAACTCCATGTGGGTCATCTTACTTATGCTAGCTGATATTTATCTTGGATCCCTCTCATCGAGAGGTGTAGGATTGATCTAAAGATCATCCGATTCTGATAAGTATTCATGGAGTTATGAATTTATTTGTGTTATAAGCCAATTCATCAAGGTCGGCCAACAACCAAATAAACCCCACATGTGCTCAACGTTTTAGTATAAAAGGAAATGACTTGAGAGTCATTTCTCACACACATTTCTATCTTGATTTCTCTCCACTTGATTTGGGTTTTAGTGGAAGAGAAATCTAAGAGTGGAAGCCCTAGAAGTTAGAAGAAAAGAGGCTACCCTAGCCGCAATCAAGAAGAAGGAATACGCTTCCCTAATCTAGAGGACGTAGTCATGAAAGAGAAGCCCTAACGCTATCTAGAAGGAAGCCTACAACCCTATATGCTGGTCCCTACCAAAACGTAGTCAAGGAGGACATTACCATTCCCTAGCCACAACATTAGGAGGTTGTCCTAGACAGCGTGGAAGGCTATGTGGTCAACATAGTGAGCAGGAGTCTTAGCTGCTGTTTGGAGCCCGAAGTGTTGGAGAAGGGGTTGAGTTCCCTTGTTATCATGCCGCAACCATAAAGGACTGTTGGAAGGGACGCCACAGTCATAGGACTGATTTGTGGGCAGTTTTAGTGACACATTTATAGGGCCGCAGTGAGGGACTGCTAACAACAATTGGGAGATGAAGTTTGGATGGCTGAGAGACCTAGAACATACCTCCTAACCAGGTCGCAGTCACCTCTAAGGACAACAAGGCAAACAAGGGTATTTTCCCTATACGTTAGGCTAGTTGGTGTGTCCTAACCAGATTAGTACATGCACAGAACCCTAGGCAAGAAATCAACAGTAGCATGCAACAAAATTGAGGGCTGTTTGTGGACTGATGGATAGATGCACGAGACAACAAGGCAACTAGTACAACAATGCTAATATATATGGGTCAGTTGGGCTACATGGTGCTGCCCAAAATGTTGGGACAACACAATGATGGGACAACAATGTCATTATGGACAACAACTATGAAGGGACAACCCTATGACATAGGACAACAATGACATTGTGCAGTAGTTGCAAAGTAGGACAACAACTATGGCATGGCAACAAAGTGGGACATCAACTGTGACATGACAACAGCAAGCATGGTGCAGCATGGAAAGCATGGACGACATGGCAGCATGGCAAGCATGGTGCAACATGGGAAGCGTGGACAACATGGATAACTGTGGCAAGCATGGTGCTGCAAGCACATGAGACATGATGTGTGACAACATGGTTCAACAATGGCACATGGGACAACAGTGCAACAAAAGGTGCAACAGTCATGAGGTCCAATAGTGTGATGATGGGTGCAGCACGGTGAGGTGCAACATGATGACGAGATGCAGCACGATGATAGGTGAAGGAATCACCTTGGAGAATCAGTTGAAGCAACATGTCTTCAACTGATCTCATGTATCATCATCTTAGAGATGATCTATGATCTTATCTAGATAAGTCAAAGTGTTGACTTCTGTTGTAAATGTACTATCTCTCTCTCTCTCTGTTGAACTATTGAAGGACATATAAGAAGAATTGATCAAGGGTTTCCCCACATTGGGGTTTGTCCCTAGCTAGCGCCACATCTTGTGTCCTCTTATCTTGGCTTGTCTTCTGCGATTTATGTTTATGTTCTATCTATAGTTTATTTTAATGCTGATGTGATTGCTAATCTAGAAAAGATATTGAGCTAACTGTGAAAATTGAAATAATTTGCTCTAAGCATAGAACATACCTAAATTTAACATGGTATCAAAGTTAAGGTGAAGACAAAGCCCAAGCAAGAGTGAAAGAGCAACCACCGAAGACAGTTGGGAAAGGACAAAAGGATCAATGGATTCCTCATCCCTCTTCAAATTCACCAAGGGTGAATTTGAAGCAGAGTATATTATCATAATGGCGTAGCGAAAGCTTTTGATTGCCTACCTACAGATCACTTCAATGGGAAGTCTGGATCTCAGGGTGAAAGGAAAGGCAAATGCCTTGCTTACAATAAGTTCGGCCATTATGCGAAGGAGTGTCCGAATTGCAGTGACACATCTCTTGATGAAGATAGCAATCATTCCAGGGACATCTTTAATGATTGGAGGAAATAACATGTAATGCAGGTCATCAAGGAAACAACCGACTCTTCAAGGAAAGCAAGGAACCCCAGGTATGAAGAATCAAATGTTGTTTCTGATAAGATAAAGAAGCGTTATTTGGTATTGGCCCTCTCCTTTAGATTCAGTGGGAATCTGGCTTATTGATTATAGTGCTTCAAGGCACTTCATCAGATAGAAGGGTGCTCTCTCGAATTTGTTAAGAGATGGAAACAATCGTGGGATTATACTTGGAGCCAATGCCACCTATCCCGGAAAGGGTGTAGGAAATGTTACCCCTCAATTGAATTAGGGTAATTCGATTCATTTACAGAATCTCTTTTATGTACCTGGTCACAAGAAGAACCTGGTGTCCATTTCAACAATGGAAGTCAAAGGTTTCAGGGTGGCATTCATTGATGGAAAGGTACGTGTTCGAAAATAGAATTTTCAAAGATGCTTTTACTCATGGGTTCAGGGTTGGCGTTTTGTATCAAGTTGCAGGATGGTCCATTGGAGACCATGTCAATTGACACATCTCCTCTATAGCACCAGAGGTCTATTATGGGGCCCTACTTGATGTGAGTCAGATGGTGAGAGGGATGCCTGAATTCAAGAAGAGCATGAAGGTACATGTCTGAGATGTACCGAAGGAAAATCTTACAAGGGGACCATTCCCCTCATGTAGCAGGTCCATAGGTTTGGAACAACTCGAGGGGTTTGAGATTCATGATCGGGAATCTTATGTGTGCAGGTGGAAGAAAGCCCTCTGTGGCTTGAAGCAAAACACCTCGGGCTTAGTATGAGAGGATTGATAGCTGTCTGATGAAGCAAAGATTCACTAGGAGCGAAGTCGATCCAAACCATTGCTCGAAGGTTGTGGATGATAGACCTCTCATACCGACACCTTCTGAGGACAACCTATTTCTGACAAGTGCAGACCCTCTCATTTGTAGAAGTAAGAGGGAGTTGGATTCCTGATGTGGAATGGTAAACTGCAAGCCCGTGACTACCTCGAGGATCTTAACTTTTAGAAGTTATATGGTAGCGATGTCGGACCAGATTTGGGAAATACCTTTGAGTTTCATAAACTCATTCACGTTGATGTTCTCTGTGAACATCCATTCGGATATATGATTTGCGATTAATATGATGAGCTCATATATGGTTAGCCTCACTGGATTGGTGCCAAGAATCTTCGGAGATGTCTTCGACGCACATTCTCTCATGGATTGAGATACACTGTCGGAAATACGAAGCTGCATGATTGTTCGAATGCTGACTAGGCAGGCAGTGTGGAGGATCTCAAGAGCACTTTTGACTGCTGATTCTCTTTGGGTTCTGCTCAATATCCTGGATGAGCAGGAAGCAAAAGATGGTTGCTTTGAGCACCGCTGATACTGAATACATAGCTACGAGTATGACCTCGTGTGAAGCTGCTTGGTTGCGGGAGCTCTTCATTGAGTTGTTTGTACACATGATGGATACCACGTGATCTTCTGTGTCAACAGGGGGGATTGGATTGTTGAGGAATCCCGTATTCTATAATTGCTCCAACATATAGACATCATACTACCTTATCTAGGATATGGTACGTTGATGAGCGAGGAGGCTCCATTGCATTGAGATTGATGTACAGGTCGCAAACATTCTGTCTAAAGCCTCGGGGAAAGGTCAAATTTGTGACTTTCCCGAATGACTTGGAGTCGTTAAGAGACCTTCTTATAAGGGTCCTGCATGTTACATGCATTGAGCTCTGGGAGCTCCGGGGGGCTTGGGGTACTTACTGGAGCAACACGCGACCATAGGGAGACTCACCCTCCCCTAATGGTGCACTGTGTACAAGGTGAATGGCTCAACCTTCCCCTGTGATACCCCAAGGCTACTTAGGAACAAGATGAATGGTTCTCCTATCGAGGCATCCTACCCATGCGGTCTGGGACTCATGGGAAGTACCTCTCATCTAGCCAATGAGCAGGGAAATGGCGTTAGGGACCATAATACTACTATCAATGGATGCATCGTTGTATCTACCGTACTCCTTATGCTAGGATGATCTCCATTGATTTGGGATCAATGAAACTGATCTGGGATCAATATGAGTGGTTGGAGACACTCTCTTGTGATATTGATCTTGGATCAATGAAACTGACTTTGGGTCAGTAAGAGTGGTATGACACACTCTCTTCATATGGAACTGACTTTGGGTCAGTAGAGAATGGTATGAGACATTCTCGATCAATTCTTTTTCTTCATGGTTCAGCAGAGTAGAGCTCAGCAAAGCAGAGCAGAGTAGAGCAATGCAAGGCACTGATGGCAAAGATAGTACAATCAGAGATATAGATCAGCGGATGGAGTTCTCCCTAGTTGAGAGGGAGTGTTAAAATTGGCAACTAGGGCCAAACTCCATGTGGGTCATCTTACTTATGGTAGCTGATATTTTTCTTGGATCCCTCTCATCGAGAGGTGTAGGATTAATCTAAAGATCATCCGATTTCGATAAGTATTCATGGAGTTATGAATTTATTTGTGTTATAAGCCAATTCGTCAAGGTCGGCCAACAACCAAATAAACCCTTCAGGTGCTCAACCTTTTAGTATAAAAGGAGATGACTTGAGAGTCATTTCTCACACACACTTCTATCTTGATTTCTCTCCACTTGTCTTGGGTTTTAGTGGAAGAGAAATCTAAGAGTGGAAGCCCTAAACACTGGAAGAAAAGAGGCTGCCCTAGCCGCAGTCAAGAAGAAGGAATACGCTGCCCTAATCTAGAGGATGCAGTCATGAAAGAGAAGCCCTAACGCTATCTAGAAAGAAGCCTACAACCCTATATGCTGGTCCCTACCAAAACGTAGTCAAGGAGGACATTACCATGCCCTAGCCACAACATTAGGAGGCTGCCCTAGACAGTGTGGAAGGGCTGTGTGGACAACGTATTGAGAAGGAGTCTAATTTGCTATTTGGAGGGGTTCAAAGTGTTGGGAGAAGGCGCTGAGTTCCCTTGTTATCATGCCGCAACCATAAAGGACTGTTGGAAGGGCAGCGACAGTCATAGGACTGATTTGTGGGCAGTTTTAGTGACACGTTTATAAGGCCGTAGTGAGGGACTGTCAACAACAATTGGGAGATGAAGTTTGGATGGCCGAGAGAGCTAGAACGAACCTCCTAACTAGGCCATAGTCACCTCTAAGGACAACAAGGCAAACATGGGTATTTTCCCTATACATTAGGCTAGTTGGTGTGCCCTAACCAAACCAGTACATGCACAGATTCCTAGGCAAGAAATCAACAGTAGCATGCAACAAAATTGAGGGTTGTTTGTGGACTGATGGATAGATGCATGGGACAACAAGGCAACTACTACAATAGTGCTAATATATATGGGTCAGCTAGGCTACATGGTGTTGCCCAGAATGCTGGGACAACAATATCATTATGGACAACAACTATGTTGTGACAACAACTATGAGGGGACAACCCTATGACATAGGACAACGGTGACATTGTGCAGCAATTGCAAAGTGGGATAACAACTATGGCATGGCAACGAAGTGGGACACTAGCTGTGACATGACAACAGCAAGCATGGTGCAGCATGGCAAGCATGACCAACATGGCAAGCATGGTGCAACATGGGAAGCGTGGACAACATGGATAGCTGTGGCTAGCATGGTGCTGCAAGCACATGAGACATGCTGTATGACAACATGGTTCAACAATGGCACATGGGACAATAGTGCGGCAAAAGGTGCAACAGTCATGAGGTACAACGGTGTGATGATGGGTGCAACATGGTGTAGCACGGTGAGGTGCAACATGATAGGTGAAGTAGTCACCTTGGAGAATCAGTTGAAGCAACATGTCTTTAACTGATCTCATGTATCATTTTCTTAGAGATGATCTTGCTCTTACCTAGATAAGTCAAAGTGTTGACTTTTGTTGTAAATGTACTCTCTCTCTCTCTACTGAACTATTGAAGAACATATAAGAAGAATTGATCAAGGGTTTCCCCACATTGGGGTTTGTCCTTGGCTAGCGCCACATCTTGGCATGGTGCAACACGGTGAGGTGCAACATGATGACGAGATGCAGCACGATGATAGGTGAAGGAGTCACCTTGGAGAATCAGTTGAAGCAACATGTCTTCAACTGATCTCATGTATCATCTTCTTAGAGATGATCTTGCTCTTATCAAGATAAGTCAAAGTGTTGAATTTTGTTGTAAATGTACTATCTCTCTCTCTCTCTCTCTGCTGAACTATTGAAGAACATATAAGAAGAATTGATCAAGGGTTTCCCCACATTGGGGTTTGTCCCTGGTTAGCGCCACATCTTGTGTCCTCTTGTCTTGGCTTGTCTTCTGCGATTTATGTTTATGTTCTATCTATAGTTTACTTTAATGCTGATGTGATTGCTTATCTAGTAAAGATATTGAGCTAACTGTGAAAATTGAAATAAATTGCTCTAAGCATAGAACATACCTAAATTTAACACCCAGGGTTGGACACCCATTGACTTCATGATCCTACACAATGCTGCACAAAGCGGGTGCATTTTTTGGTAGTGAAGCGTTGGAAGCATCATTTTCCAAAAATCCTCGGAAGCAAAGCATCTATTGTGTCCATATATATATATATATATCATTGCATTTAAACGTCCAGAATGCTAAATTAGTTGCAAAATATATCAAAGCATGCATATTGTACGCAAATCAAGATAGAAATGACATCCATAGTACATTAATGATTAATTATTCGAGCATCAACCATCTAGAATCTAGATTATTCTCCTCCTGTCTAGACATTGCCACTACCTCGATTCTCTAGGGATATTAGTCAACATTGCCCAATTATGGTCAAACTGCCTAATCCAAGCCTTAAAATATGGTAGAAAAAGGGTAACATGCTTGATCAATAATTATGACTTGAGTGAAGGGTAGATTTTGCTAAGGCCATGACAAAGGAGTTCAACAATCAACAACACCAACATTGGGGTACATATAGGGCTTGGTGCTCTTGATTAAATGCCAATCAGATGCCCTCATACATGATATAATCTAATGATGTGCCACAATTTCATTGATCATGAAATCCTAAAAACTATTAAGTCTGCTGAATTTTGAATGGGATGTGAAATTCTATTTTCTCCATATGAAGTTTGATGAGGTTGGAACCACTCTCAAACATCTTGAGTCATTTCATGGCAATGTTAAAAGTTTAAGTAAAATGATATTAAGAATTTAACATTACCATTAGGGAGCATCTAGGAAGCGTCTAGGAAGCATCAAAGGAGCGCCCTAGGAGTGTTCGAAGTTCGAACTTTGGGAAGCACGATTCCTCACATAATGGTTCCAAAATTCCAAAAAATAAAGGAGAAGTGCCCGCGAAACCATGCGAGTGCTTTTCGGAACCCTGTGGGAAGTGTGGCGGAATCATGTTGGAACCATGGTTTGTCCTATGGAACCGCAAAAGGAATCATTATGGTTCCTATAGGTCCAGGAACCACAATTTTCCAAGTGAAGTGTGATTTCGAAATTTGGGTGCGTGGTTCCATCCGCGGTTCGCTCACGAATCTACAAGGTTTGCGGTTTTAGCTTCTGATCGGTGGGGAGGGGGGACCGTTTTAGCAACACTGATCCTACATGCATTTGCGTACTGTCTTCCAAGTTCTACAATTCTTGTTTGATGTTTGGGGGAGTTTGGTCTCTGAATTGGTGGGTGAATGCGGCAGTGTGCAACCTGGCCCAAGCACCTCCCTCGATCCCACGACCAACCCTGCCTTGGCTGCTGTGGGTGCACTGTCAAACCATTGTGATGAGCCACCAGCGATTGGGGATAATCCCTGACCCAACATTCAATGCTACTAACCAGCATAGACCCTGTTCTACCTTCAGGAAACCTAATGTAAGGAGCTGTGGTGGGGCTTTGCTACAAATAGACTTAGACCAGCGAGAATCTGGGGAAATGCCAGTGCAAAATCCCATCGGCCTAACCAGTTTATTATTGCCAATTAGGAAGTGTGCCTACAGTGCCATTAGAACTGCCTATAACCTCAATTATTTCGCTCCAATTTGACTACTATCAAGCTGCTGCATGCAAAGGGATCCCGCAATAACGTTTGCTAGGTGTGTTAATCACCAAGCCTTGAGACTTCTAAACACTGAGTGTACTCCACGTTTATGACTGAGGGGTAAGTCACCTCTGCCTGTGGAGCAATGTGACGGCTCTTGTAGCCTTCCTCCTCAGCCCACCTGGGGTAAGGTGCAACTTACACTTAAATCTACGTGAATTTAACATTCCTTGAGGTGCAATTCTTTTGCCTTGAGAATTTAGCATCCTTATGCATTCAACTTGCTGAAGGTTTGTTATGTTAATTATCTTTTGGCTTTGTGGTTAGTTTACTTGTGAGGTTGATGAGTGTCATACTAGTGTGCTGTATTTACTATTATATCCTACTCCATTGGAGTTTCGCTTTGTGGTTAGTTTACGCGAGGTCAATGTTACTTGGGAGCGGGAGCGAAAACAGGAGTGGGAGCGACATTTTCAAAAGCTCCCGGTTTGGGGGTGAATCCCAGAGCGATTTTTAAAAAATATATATATTTTTTATATTTTTTAATTTTTGATACGTATATGTCAACAAAAACATGTAGAATGATGAATTAGATATAAAAAACATAAAAAAACATAGATTGATCATTGAACCATATCACATCAATCATCTAGAAGTTATAAACTTCATCAACCATGTCCACAAGTTAGTAAAATACATATTACAACTGCAACATATTGAGTCTCATGAGTCATGATTCATCAAATTCAATCTTAAAGTTTCAACTTCAAGCTTTCAAATTTGAAAATTCAAGAATCAATATATAACATTTATCATCATTGATCACCAAAGTTGTACTTGTAAGCTAAGTTTAACCATTACAAGAAACAATAACTTAGATATTTCTAAGTCCTAACTTCTAACTGTTAACATGATATGAAATGTTATAAATTTATAAAATGAAACATGAATAATGAAATGAAATGAAACAACTTTAGTCTTTCACGAAGCATCATATTCATAATTCACAATCATTACAAATGAGTTATAATTGCCAAGGCCCAACTTCAAACTTCAAATTTTCATTGTCACAGTGATATATTGTTTACAAAAAATATCATTATGATATGAAAGAGTCAAGAGTCAAGAGTCAAGGACTCAAACTCAACAGTTATGAAAACTAAAGTCCAATAGAAACTAAAAAAGACAAGTAAACTGTAAATCTACATGTGGCCCTTGCCACGAGAGTCTCCAGGAGTATAAGCAGGTCGTGGTGGTCTTCTAGGAGTCTCCCGCACAGACCGACGACCAGAACTAGAACCTGCACGTGAGGGTGTAGATG